>JAMKCH010005538.1:0-123646 GCA_023653785.1 Ophioderma brevispina
GATTCACACAAAAGATGTATGGCAGAGTGGTCTTTCACATAGCGAAGGAATTTTGTAAATACCGTTTTAGTGATACAGCAATTATGCATATTTAATTAGCTCATTTGCATACCTGAGCCACAAATATCACACTTTCAAATGGCAAAGAAGGTACGCACCATGATAGCCTTTCATGCAGTGAAGGATTTTGCGTATCTGATGCACACCGTTTCAAAAATATAGTGATTACGCCAATTTTTGCATATTAATTAGCTCGTTTGCCTATGTGATTTGCCCGAAATATGCCCAAAATGTAATCAGGTCAAGAACTCTTCAACCCACTTCCTTCCACCAAGTTACATCATCGTAGCCCTTACGGAACTCCAAATAAATCATACACAATATGGCCAAATGTTGACATTTTTTGTGCAATATTGAACTTTTTTCGCTACCCCCTGACAGACCCAGGGGAGGACCCTGGGGGAATGAATTACATGGTTACTAGGGGGGTTCCCTCCTACAATATACCCAAGTTTGGCTACTCGAGTTCATCCAGAAAAACAGATATGCCCAAATGTTCCAGGGTCAACATTTTTATCACAGATATACGGATATACATACAGACGGTGCCCATTTTATAGTCAGCGGGACAAAAATGGGTTGTGCCTTCTCAATCAGTGCTTATTTGGATAATTACAGTACAAGTATTAAAGGTGCAACAAGAGATTTTGAGGCACCCAAATATTGTGTCATAAAAGTAATTTCATACAGATTAGACACTCAATAGATTTCTTAACCTTGTGTTTGGCTACAGAAATGTCCTAAGAGAGAGAAAAAAGTGATTTTGATTTGCTTATATTTCAATATAAAACAAAAGCTGAATTTTGCATTTTTTGCTCCTATACGAAATTAGAAATTTCACAATTTTTGTACCAAAGAAAACATTTCTCAGCTTCATCCTTTCAGATGGGGTTATTTTTGATGGAAAGCTGATCAGGACCAAAATCAGGTTTTTTTTCTTAAGATTGCTCAGTTTGAGGGCAACCAATTATCTGTGTACCTCTGTGATTTCTTCTGCGCCTCAGCCTGTTGTGCATGTCTCTTGCGTGAGGACTCCATACCACCAGACACTGAGCGGACCCCTCCATAGGAGGCGGCATCCCAGCCCCCATGCGCTGGCCTGATCTCTGTAAAACACAAAACGAGATAGAGACATATTAGTAGAGGGTTGTGACTTACTTCATGGCAAATACAAATAGTTGTGCTGCATATTTACGTGACAAAACTTCTGAAAAAGGTCAATTAAAAACAAGACCGTGCACATGGTTTTAGTGCACAAAATGTTTCCTTGTCATATCTCTTTCATCTAGTGAAAATGAATGATCAGAATCCTGGGTCTATGCTTCAAGCCTTGGATGTCTATCCAAATTCACTAAAAGTCCAAGCACATCCTGAGAAATCTAGGTTCTTTTTTGCAGAGGATGGGGAAATAAATCTTGACTTTATCATGCTTCAAGCCAAGAAGACAATTTTGGTTCTGGCTTATCCTAGGACCCTGACTTGATGCTCCTAAACTAGAAAACTTGCCTTATTCTGGCATTTTCCTTAAAAATAAGTTAATAACTGCCCACAATCAGCAATGCACACTGCCTGCCACTGGTCAACATTCCGGATTCTGCATAACACTGACCATGTAGTCAATGCCCTAATTAGCAAGTTAGGTAATTCCCCAATTTTATAACACGCTGCATATGGTAGTATATTCAATGGCTTCCAAGCCTCGGAGGCATGCTGCTAGTGTTTAATCCACTAATTTTCTTAAAATCTATTGTATTTATCTGAAAAGTAGTCTACTTATATAGTCCAGGAACTTTAGGTTTTAACCCAGAAATAAATAAGCCATAGCTGAATTTTTCAGGAGAGTGTCAGAAGGTGTCAGGGAACGACATATTAAAAGTCCCCAAGTTTTTTTTTTTTTTTTTTTTTTTTTGGTAGCCTGATTTAGTTGTAAAAGTGTATTTTTTAACTTGTAATTGATTTTAAACTTGGATTTTCGATCAAAACGGCGGCCATTTTGAATCCGGCCTGTACAAAATTTAGCACAAGGGGGAAACCTGGGGACTTTTAATATGTTGCTCCTCACAACATTAGGAAACTATCCTGAAAAAATCAGCTATGGCTTATTTATTTCCACCTTCTGGCTACACAGACCTAAAGTTCCTGGACTAATAGCAGCAAGGGGTAAGAGGCTCCCAATTAAGGTGGGTTCATACCTTATACAGTCTTTCCCACATGCTTGTCACATGTGTGCAACACATGCATCCAGCATGCAAAGCATGTTTGAAAGATTTGTGTAGGCCAATGTCTGCAGAAAAAAGTCATGAGATGACCAAAATAAAGAAAAAGATGAAGAAATACATAGTCATTTTGCCTATCTTAATTCTCTTCCCCACCATGGCCTATTCTTTGTAACTTAGTTCAAACTGTTTCATCAGAATGAAAATTAAATTCTAGACACTATGAGCTAGTAAAATCTCAATTCCCTTTGCATAGTTCAGTACCTTCCATTCACCAGTGTATTTAGAAAATACACCCCCTTGTTTTTGGGTATGATATATGATACCCAGATCACACAAGGTCAGTTCATGTCAATGTATGTACAAGTGCAACCCACTGAACTTGTGTCCTGGTAGATAGCAATTTAAAAAAAAAAAAAAAAACAAAACTCATAGTGAGAAATAAGCTTTTACGAATATAAGCATTGAGTTATAATAAAGCAGTACTTTTAACCATCATCTAGCTACCCCCCCTTCAAGTTTCTTTTTCCGCCTTGCTAAAACCCATTTTTGTACAAATATTTTATGTATTGTCACTTGACATTTAATGCTCCTTTCATGCAAAAACTAAAATCCAAGGTACAGGTGATCCAAAAGTGATGGATGGGGTGGCAACCATGCCTCCTTGAGGGAGAGAAGTACCAACATGCCTAGTACAACACAGGAATATCACAGGCACTTGATTTTGGTACCAGAGGAGAGCTATGGTCCTTTTCTTTCCATGAGTTACCAAAATGAGTACGAAAACAGCTTCATTATGCAAGAATGACATCTAACGGTTGCATGTCAGCAAAAACTGTAACTTCTGACGCCAACAGTGAAGAAAGAATAGGGAGAATGCAAATTTTACACCAAAAAGTTAGGAATATTTAATTTTCACACGGCAGTTTTTGGCTCTACTTTATTATGGGAAATGACTAGATTTATATACTCAAAACTTTTAGTGCTATAATGATGTTTTTTGAGTCAGTAAAATTGCAAAATATCAATTATTTTCATACTTTCCTCAACTTATGATAATAATAATAATAATAATGTGTATTTTTAACGCGCGACATATCCACTTAAACGTGCTCAAGGCGCTGTGCATTGCGGCAGCCATGAAAGGCGCTCAGCACATCAGAGAAACCATAATACCAGAACAGATTTATGTGAAGAAGCTCGATTCCATGATGCCATAGTATAATGGGAATGTTGATACTTACTTTAATACCAATGGAAAGAAGACTCTTAAGCTATCCTGTGGTACCAAATTTATAAGAATCGGATGTTCAATATGGAAAATCACAGGGGTGGCAATCACACCCCCCCCCCCCCCGGAGTTTTGCTACAAAAAATAGCTGAGGTAGACGGTGGTTAAAATCATAAAAGACCTTCTATACACCCCAATATATGAAAACATTAAAAAACAGAAGAAGTTCATAATATCAAAACATCTGGCCCTCAATACCTCTCAACAAAAACGGATGTGGACAACCAAAAATAAACATATACACACACGGTCCCTAATTAACATCTCGAACTAGGTACTTCTAAAACACAGAATGCTAAATTTAGCAGCATCCGAGATGCCAATGAACTGTCGCTAATGTTTACCTCTTTGTATTTTGAAAGCATCATACTCAAATAGTACAGTTCTCCACAAATTTACATAAAATGTGGCAAATTTAAAGAGTGACATTTCATGCACGACGCCCACACTTCCACTTCGGATATCCCGCGTGTGTTTTGCTTGCTGCTTGGACTGCTTGCTTAGCAAAAAACAAACATCCGTTTGCATGATATATTCATATAAGATGTTGTATGGTGTGAGTCCGGTCAGTAAAATTAGCATGCTGATTACGTGGAGTAATTCTTGGTCAACATGTATTCAATGTTTTATGATGGAATAAATTTCATGACCAGCAACTTTACTTTCTGGGATTCCTTTTCCTCTTGTTGGGCATGCCAATGTGTCTGTTTGTTCTGAGGACCCTAATACAAATGAAATTCTTTAGAACGATAGTCCTCAGGTTTTCTTTTGTCCTCGGAAGTACAACAATGGGCTTAATCTGCGTTTGGCTTAGAACTGGAACCGGTACTCTCTGTACGACAAATTTAAACCAAAGTGACAGTGGCATAGGCAGAGTGGGCAGGGGGCACGTGCCCCCCCTTCAGATTTTGGAGGCGACGGTAAACAAATTTGGGGCAACCGGAGAGCACAGCGGGTACAATACACGTGTCGGTACATTCACAAATCTGTGCCCCCTTGTCAACAAAATCCTGGCTACGCCACTGCAAAGTGATGCAAAAATAATGCTATCGCCAGTTTCAATTTGTTGTAGACTGAATACCTGTTAAAAAAAATTCAAGGTAATCATCAGCTTAATTTTGTGAACCTTATGGCTTAATACAACAAGAGCACTGCTATCACAAATTGAGAAACAACCCGATAAAAGCAAAAGAAAATACAAAGAACAAGGAGATGCGGCGCTGACAGGCATACGAAAATGGAGCAAAACATGGTATGACGCAAGCGTATTAACTCAAAATAACATCAATACGCAGAAAGTAATACTTTGTCTTAAATACCAATTGAAACAGGGCATATTAAGCCTTGTAGGAAACAGTTGGCACAAATGAATATTTATTAATATTTTCCTGGAGATGCCAGCGCACACAAGTGCTTAAAAAAAGCGCATTGGCCGGATTTGAACCGGCGACCTCCGTATTACCAGAACAGCACTCTTCCAACTGAGTTGGTAGAAGAGTGATTAGTGAATGAATTTATATATCCAGCCAGGCCTCAACTGCAATCCACCTTACTTAACCGCATGTCATTTCCCTAATTGTACATGACATAATAATATTAAGCATTCTCTATTGCCCTGCTGCTGTCCAAATTCAAACAGCGCCTGTCATGGGAATATTGGTGGTGCTAAAAAAATAAAATCATTACTCCATTTTTTAATTATATCTTTTTAAATGGTATTTTACTTCACAAAAACATAATTGATATGACCAATTTAGTGGTTGTATGAATCCAAATCTTTCAAACCTTGTTTACAGCATAACTATTTTAAAAAGTTCACTGTTGAATGCATTTTTAACTAGTACCACCATCTCATCCAATGATAGCTCCCCTTTAACAAGAGTTGACTGAACTTTCAAGGATGGCCGCTTACCAGAACACAGCAGCAGTTGAAATGCTGCTATTGTTGTTGCGCTGTACTCACTCACCCAATTTGGGTGGCTAACCCAATAACCAATCAAATACAATAAGACAAAATCAGCAGTTTCCCGCAACTCACGAGTCGTAAACAAAAAAACAATAACAAAAATGGCAAGTCTTCACAACTCTGTATGGTGTAGGTGCTTGACCTTCGCTCGCTAAGGACAATTTGTCTGCATTTTTGGACAGTACTTTTTTGGTTTGCTCGTTAGTTTTATTCTCACGTTCTAATTTGACAAAAACCAGTACTCTTATTTATGCCCAAGGAGATAACTAGCTCATTCCCCATCTACAGACTATTGCATTTATTTTGGAATTATAAAAAAAAAAAATTAAATAAGTTATTTCCTGTGCCTAATACGCATCATTAAGCTTTTGCCGCTGATAACTTAGTTAAGAAAATCATTGTATTTTTACCAAAGAGGATTATAAACGGAATCAGCCATGTTCGAAATAGGATTCCAAAATATGTGGCAGTATTGGAATTTGAACAGACACATTCTTCATTTTAAGTCCCGTGTATAAGTCAACCGGGGGGTGCTTTGGTTTTGAGCAATTGTCAATTTCAATCCCGGCCGCCCTGGGGGTCCCGGGATTAGCCGGGAATGTACATTTTGCTGTCGTGATACCCCCGCCTTTGTCCCCTCTAAAGTAGCACGAAATCCCGGATAGCCGGCTTACATTTTTTGTACATTCCCCCCGCTATGTCCGGCCACTACTAGCCGGGCTTCTGTGTGACAATCCCCGTATATCTTGGGCAACGGTGGCGTGGGCTGCTTTAAAACTCGTACAATCCCGGCTCGGTTCCGGCTTTGCGACAACAGGTATAGCGATTATAAAATCATTTTGGCATCGCCGGAGGTCAGACAAGCCAAAATTCACCACATCGGAAAATTATGTTGAGAAACCAACCTAGGTTACTAGTGGTTTGTTTAAAAAAATCCCATTATCCACGGCGATATCTGACCACTAACGTAGCAGAGTTAATATCTAAAACCCGCATCATATCTACCAAGGGAAACTTCACGCAAACAACAAGATCATCATGGAGATTGTCGTTTTGTCGGCCTACTCTGTGATAGGACTTCTTTGCACTATTTAACACGGTGAATATTCTGCCCATGCCGTACTTCTGTCAGTGGGTAATCATATATTGCGACCCTCGTGGTAATTTCCTGTGATTCAGTTGATATTATTTTTTAAAACATTTTTGTTTTTTCTGGCAATTTTACGTTGAAAATTAGATCCAAGGATTAGTTAATATCTCGAACGTGCGGACGACATGCGTGTGGTGCTACTTGTTTAGCTTGCCTTTCACGCGACATCGAAATGGAAAGAGATCGGACTGCAATGCTAGCTATATAAAATGGTGATATACTACAGACTTGACGGGCGATACTGCTCACTGATCGCCCCTGGTTTTATATGGTGTGACACATGCGTAAAGTCCCCGTTTTTGTCCCGGCAGAGCCGGGAAGGGGAAAATTTTTTGTAAATCCCCGGCTTACGTCCCAGCTATCATCAGTGATGTCCGCAGGGCGGGGACAGCGACGTACATTCCGGCCAAGCCTGACTAACATCACGGCTTGCGGGGCAATACGTTTTTGTAAATGCCCGGTTATGTCCCGGCATATACCGCGCTATGTCCCGGGCCCCCAGGGCCGGGATTGAAACTGACAAGTGCATTAGGGGAAGATGCTGACATCAATGAAAAATCATGAAACACCACCGTGAACATTGGGGCTGAAATACCCAACCTCGGGTTGAAGATAAAAAAGATAGCACATTTTATCCACAAGCACAGCCCCAAGTTTACTTTGAAAAATGTTTGCAGGACCGTCCTGAGCTACCATGCCCATTTCAATTTCTGAGTCATTTCTGATATTTTTCTTTGGCTGCCTCAAATTTGGTTAGCTGCCCCACAACTTAAGCCAATGCTACAACCCTGCTCTTGGTGCTATCCATGAGTTGCCAAAGATATTATTAGCTTGACTTGTAAAGTGTGGCATCATGATTTAAACGGGCCGAAGAATTTCTGAAAATTTGATATATAGTACATTGATTAGTGCTGATAACAAATCTGAAATAAAGAAATTATGGCTCACAGTATTCATTTTTGAGAAAAAAGATTCACAAGTACAACTTTGCACTCAAAATTTTACATTATTTACCACACAACTCTATGGGAAAATGTGATGCAAGACCGTACAAAAGTTCCCCAAAAGATAACAAAGGGGCCGATCGGTTTTTCTCCTGAAAAATTTTCACGAAATTTTAGGTCTATAAAAAAATGGTGTCCCGTATTTCGTTTTTCCTGAAAATCGTCAAAAAAGGACATTTTTAGAGGCAAAAAATTTTTTCTCGTCTTCACTAGGGCCGCTGCGGTCTCGCGTTATTTTTAACGCCTATATTGTCACGCAACGCAAAACAAAAAATGGGTTGTGTGAAAGGTGAGAGACGCGTAATAATGAGGCCGTTCTTAGAACAGTCCTCCAGCAACATCAGAGTTCTACGCAATTTTAGGAACGGCTGTACTAATTCGCGTAAGTAAACGCAGGGGGAAATCGCTCATGATTTTTGCGACCTAAAGTCGCAAAGAATGCATGCTAGGCTCATCTTGAAGTTTATTAAAGTCGGCTTGGCATATGTTTTCTCCTTGAAACCAAATCATAATGCCTACACCTTCAACTTTACAATTTTGATTTAAACAAATATGGCCTAAAGTGAGATATAGCTGATTTAAAGCGACACTGGTTAACCAAAATGGGGCACCTCTTTGTTGTAAACATCCAAAAACCAAACATCTTTTACACCCAGCATATATGAGAAAAACTGTTAGCTTTTTCAGACACGATTTAATATTTTGACCACTTCCATAATTTGTCTGGGTTAAATAAGGACGAAGCTATTAGTGATCAGGTCGTGGTCCTTTGAAGAGACATGAGGACAGTTCCAGAAAGAAAAAAACATTTTCCAATGGGTTACCATCACACCTGAAGTGAATAAGCTAAATCCGCCGTCGTTATGTAATAGATCATAAGATGACGATTTTGCATTTTTTGGCGTGCACAACAGAAAAATCAAAAAGCATGCTTTTCTATGGGGACAATTACGATAGCAGGCAAGTTCAAGACATTTAAATGGTGTTTGTTTGACCAATAAACCCTTCAAAAACATTCCACCAATCAAGTGCAAATTGAGAGAAATTTGTATCCTCAAAAATCTCCTCCTGTCCCTTTAACATTTAGTTTTAATTAACATCAAATTGACTGAAGAGTAGAATCTACAGGTGCAATGAAAAAAAAAATACAATTGATACTTAATCCATTTTACCAGGAAGCCAACTTCAAACAGTCATAAGAGCAAAACAGATTATGCCGACAACTGCGTCGCTTAATGGCGTGACTGGTCAAAGACATGTATGGAACTAATGGAGCACCCAAAGGGTTATCCAAGCAATTCTTCTCATTAAACTAGTATGCTCTATTGGTCTTTTTCAGTAAGATAAAGCTTATGCCCTCTTGTCACCTAATTACTGCGGACTTTGACATTTGGGCACTTTGAATTTCCCACCATGACTACACATGTTAACGAGGCAGAGCGTGGACTTGCGGCTGGGCCAATTGTCCTCCGTGCCCGGCATGGGCCGTCACTCCAGCGCTCACCTTCTTGGCTCGTTTCTTGCAGTGCAGTGAGGCGGGATAACGGGATCCCGACTCCAGGCATAGCTTCTTATTGTTACCGGCGAACGTCCTGCTGATGTCGTGTGTAATAGCCAGCTCAGAGCAGGTGCCTAGCAAAATAAACACATATTTGGTGTTTGTTCAAGGGACACATGTCTTAACAATGAAACAAATGCTAAGACCTCTCATAGGTTAGAAGATAAACATCAGTCCAGGAGAACTTTGATGGCCTAGGATCTAATGAGGTACCTAGCACGACCAAGTTGCAAACAGGTGGCTACATGTTAGTACCTTGGTACAGTGACATTCTCGCTCACTGTAACCTTGCTTGTTCGACACCTCTCTCAAAAAATAATTAGAACCTTTTTGTTCTGTGTATATAACTCTCTACAGTTTTATCAAGTAACTTTTAAGGCTCTATAGTACTCTTAAAGGGGATGGACCTGAATTTAGTATAGTTTGATCTTGCCCAAATAATCTGCTTCACCTCAAAACCACATCTGTACGGTTCGCACAGATATTTCATCCGTTTGAAGTGAGCGCTAAAAAAAGTGATTTTGTAATCCCCATAGAGTACTTTTAACAGCAATATGGTCGACCAAATTGCGGCACATTTTCGCTCGTAAATCAAACCAAACATTGCCTTAACATTACAGTGATCAGTGATCGAGATCTCGATCACAACATGTGGCAGGTATTATAAAATGTGCCTTGTGTACATAGGAGGTGTTAAGCAACATCATGTATAGCCTTCCTCGACCATATAGTTTTGCAATCAAAAATACATACTGAAAGTTCAAGTTGATTCCTACACGCATAGATGCAAAAATCCAGATTTATCCGACAAATGTACACGGATGTACACAATCGTCACGCTGCCATCCTTTATTCCCTGCTACCAAATTTACAACGCCGCACGTAAATAACGAAACAGAAGCCAGCCGAACACATATTCCCGATGCCTCATGTAGTCGCCACACAGCCTCGTCCTTGTGAACTTTGGTGAGCACACAAAGGATAAGAGCAAAGTTCGTTTGGAAATTACTATTGTGTGGGAAATATATGGTCGACCAAAATGGGGCATATTTCACTCGTAAAATCCAAACCAAACATCCTTAACACTTAAAAATGTCACAGGGTTAGGTTAAATAGAAAATAGTAGTAGCTTTCTTCTGATACCAAAATTTTGACCCACTCGGTAAAATCTGGGGTCCCTCGGGACGAGGGCTGTTCCGCAATCGGACCATGGAACCTTTAAAGGGGTTCATAAAGAATTATTCTAACTTTCAATAGGCCCAGGCCCCCTCGTCTCCTTTTTTGTGGTTGTGTATTTAGCACAGTTAAGTACCAAGCAGTGTTAAGGGTGGGCGACCCGTTGACACTCGCATATCCCCCCACTTTACTCCATTCAAAATTTACATTTGGTATCACCAAAAAAGAGCTATTTTAATGCTTCTTAACCCAGTAAAATGTAAAGCCTAAGTGTATTTCACACTCCTAGTACCTTTATTTTTGTTCATGGTTCACTAGTATCCTAAAGAAATAGGATATTTAAAAATTCGAAAAGAACGGTGATTACTGAACGCCTGAAACCAACCCAGCTGGATATGGTATGGTCACATCCACACTGCACCAGAGGCCACTGTGTTGAACATTTCTGTCCATTTATGGACAGAAAAATACAAAATTATACCAAATGACTCACTCTAGAGTAGATCAATCTGCACGTTAGATTAGGTGACCTACTTCCCGATTGACATCTAACAGTTACGCGATGAGAAAAAAATCTCCAACAAATGTTTAGGTAAGTTGGGGGATGAGCTGTATTTTACGAAATGCCCCTTTAAGGCCCAAGAAATGTTTCCTTTTGATATCGTGAATAAAAACATCTCAAGTGTGTGGTCGACCAACACCCTTTTAATTTACCACACACTGTCTTATGGGGCTGATTTAGTATGCATTTTGCTTTTCTATTACACTCTAAATTTTAGGACTTATTAACCTCAACTAGTTAGTTAGTGAGCAATCAATGTTACGATTAAAATGATCTCTATTGCATTAGAATTAAATCATATAGGTTTGATTTCAAACTCTATATGATTTAATCTAAGGCAAATAGGATTTATTGTAATCTATTTGATTTGGCCACTAGACAATCCTAAAGGATTTACTTTTTTAAATCCCCTGAAATTAGGTGTATCCAAATGGCTGGAGTGATTTAACTCAAAAATTTGTTAATCATGTGTTTTGGTAATATGCTTCCACTGAGTAAGAAGATGTTAATTGAAAAATTTGACCAGGTGTGGCGCACCTTAACTCTTTTGTTTTGTAAAAAAATAATTTCCTGGTTACAACTTTCTTATTATGGGCAAAATCGTTGAAGTGTTCTCAATTAACGTTTTTAAACTTAAAAAGTTAACGAACCAAAGATTCTTTAGACAAGAAAATGAGTTCTACATAGAACCGTAAACCTACAGAACCCTAGAACATAATCCTCCAAGGTCTTTATGAAACAAAGCAAATACTTTTTTCCAAGGGAAAGTGTTAGAAGGAAACGTGTTTATGTTATCATTTTCCTAAACTTCCATAAATTCACAATCTACTAAAAGAATGGCCCTGGGCCTTTTATGTAAGCTCTTTATAGAATCCAGTGTAAGAAGCAGAATTTATGATAACCACCACAATAAAGCCAAGAAAAACAGCTGGGGGGGGGGACAGATAGAGGTTGAACAAGTGATCTCTGCTTTACTTATTAAGGGCAATCTATTACCATTGACTCATCAGCCCTATCTTTGAGCCAATATCCAGTATCAATTTCTAAACAGTTATCCTTCATTATCTTTTGAAGTACGAATATCCCCTGAGATCTACCAGTATTTCTGATTAAATGATAGAACAGTATATAATATGTAACTAACTCAAAACAGACTACACACTTACACAAGATGTAACAGGTACGTAGTCCCATTTCCTGAAAATCCAAAGTTTACGGATGGCAAGGTCAAATTTGAGCATAGTATCCGCGTTGAAGCTCCAGGGAACATTCTCTTATGCAATTTCAGGATTGAAGGTCTCTTTTTTTCAAATAAATTGCTACTTAAAGCTTGTTTTTTGATGCGGTTCTCCCTTTATGATTAACACTTGGATCTCAAACATTTTGAAAAAATACAATCAAGAAATTTCCAGAAAAGTGTCCACAAAATTACAAAGCAGCCTCAATTCAGGTCTCTAATAATGCAATTAATGCTATTGAAAAGTATTTTTTAATTAGCTTTTTCAAAACAATAAGACATGACTTTTCAATAATATAAAAATTGCATAAATGTTTTTTTTTTTTATTTTTAAAGACCTGATTGGGGGCACTTTTAGGATTATGTTTTTTTGATACACTTTTGTATATAATCTATATCACCATAAGATTTTAAGTAATATTGCTGCATTTGACTCAGAAGTCAAAACTCAGATATACAAGGGCATCAACAAACGTAATCCATTTTCTGAATAACGAATTCATATAGTATCAGCTTTCTATAACACACGTGCCAATCAATTAATTCTTTGCTAATCCGCAATCATAACCCCGAGTAGAAACAATAAATGAATTTGACTTTTCTATTGTATAAATGCAGTGTTTGAATAATCTTTCAAACCCTTCTCTCTGTCTGCTGCTAACCTTTAACATCTTAAAGAATTAAGAGACTATCCTCTCAGATACCCAAGTGTTAATGAGAGTGCGGAACCTCACGGCTGCAGATGCACAAGTCAGATGCTTGCGTTTTTGTAATTGTGCAAAATCATGAAACTCATCTGCGGAGTTAGGGCAATTGACTTTGTGGGTTCCTTTTTAAAAAGGAATCCTCATGCCAGGCTTGTCAAACTTGAGTTTGGGGGAGCTGTGTTATTTATTATGCATGAATCTTGCAAACTTTAATTTGAGGCGTAGTTATTTCTGTCTTTAAAACATTGTGCAGGCTATATTTTGTTTTTTTGTTTTTAACTCCAGGCCAATTTAGATCTTTTTTTTTATACAAAGAAAGTAAAAAAAATTAAAACTAAATAAAATGGGCACAATGCTCCATATCGCGTATCTGATTTCTTTTTCTCATTTTCACAGTGTTTTTCTTGCCTTATTTCATTTCAGGCTTGTTTTTAATTTTTTGAAAAAAAAATCTTCAACTTTTTTTAGTTGTCAATTAGGTTGCCATTTGGGTCATTTGTTGTTGCTGATGTTTGTTTCTTCAAATGACCTAAAAAGCCGCAAATCCCCTAATCTGTAACAAAAATGTTTTTCACTCACTTCACTCAGGTGTTATTTGAAATAAATCCCTTTTTTGTCCAAGTATATATGCGAGACTTTGCACACAGACCACCAGCAAATTACAAAAAAAACAAAACCAAATCAGATCGTCAGGTCCTCAGAACATTTTTTTTTCAATTGCCATAAATTCTTTGTATCTTTTTTGTTTTATACTTTCCCCTGTAATTTTCAGAACACACACCCAAAGGCAAATTAACATTCAGTACGATTAAAAGGGTGTGATTGAGTTTCTGTGGAAAAGATCCTGAATTTGGTATAAAATCCTGAAGAACAGCGTAACATTGAACGTCAAAAATCTTAGAAATTGACCTGAATTAATATCGTCTGTCATAAATTTTGCAGAAAAAAAAATCTTAAAATCAGTGCCAAAATCCTGAAGAATCACAACCCCATGCATAAAACCCCAAACTTAAATGCATGCATTTAGCATTTTTTTGTTTAAATTTTCTGTTATGGAAAAATAAATTCTTGAATGAGGCCAAGCAAAACTGTTTCCTGCAACAAATGTTACTGTTTTTCATTATAAACCCTTTTCATGTTCCCCCCCCACTTGGTGGTGGGGGGGGGCGGCTCCCCCCCAAGTTTTGTCCAATCAGTTTCCACATGGATCACCCTTGTCCTGAGGTCACACCTTGTAGAAAACAATTTGCAAATGACAAGCGAGAGTTCAGTCACACAAATCACAACATCTGGCTTCTTTCCCTGACTTACTTCAGAGATGCTACGGCCCCCTTACACAAAAAGATAAATGATAAAACACTGGGGTCGTTGAACTTATCTATGATAATTTGAAAATGAAGAACGGATTATTTTACAAAAGACATGAGCTGTTGATAAATTGGACCCAGAGGTAGAGAAGAAGTTTCAAGCCAGGATTTGAATTTGACCAACAAACAAATGGACCCTTAGATATCACAAAACAACAGAATGAAAAATAACCTTGATATGAGGTAAGTTGGCCCAAAATGTTACTGCAAGGGGAAAAAGAAATATACTAATTTCAATTGGGCCAACAAAAAATGCATGATTTTGGCATTTTCTTCAATTGTTGGGGGAATGACAAATTACTTGATTTCAAAGAGACTATAGTTGCCTAAGAAGTGAAAGCATCTAAATAGTGTGTGACCACGACCTATTTCACAAGATAATTATTAATGATAGGGGGTTATCTACCCAGGTTTGTCTGTGCACCTGGTGACCAGACGTTTCTACAGAAATCCATCCCTTATTATTTTTAAGATGGCGGCTACTATCTTCTAGAAAATGGTTTTCAATTCATTAATAGTTAACTATCCTAACTCAAGCAAAGTTCAATGTTGTGTCTTCCAACTTGGGAAACGTTATGTAAGTCTATTATCTCTTTTTTTTAACCTGGAACAAAGTGACCTGCAAAGGCAATGTGCCCCCTCCTTCAGCAATGTATCGTACAAAGGCACCCTATAGTGTACTGGACCTATACCCCTTTGAGAACTGGAAGGCCCCCCCCCCCCACCACCCCAAAACTCAGATATTTGAAGCAATTCAAGAAAAAAAGTGTGAGTCTACTGAGTAAGTAAAGCACCCAGGACTTAAAAAATGGTAAAGGCTTGTATTAGTGAAGGGTACCAAATTGAACCCCCCGGACCTCGTTGTGGAGGTTTGCATGCAAAACAGGAAAAGAAGAATAAAGTAAACAGATAACTGATAAACAAATACAAACAAGAAATGGAGAAAGTCAGAGAGAAAGAGGGAGGGAGAGAGGGGGGGAGGCGAGGGGGAGGGAGAGAGAGAAGGGGAGAGAGAGCGGGAGAGGATGAGAGTGGAGAGGGAGATGAGAAACAAGAGGGAGGGAGGGGAAAGGGAGAGGGGATAGAGGGAGTAAGAGATAGGAGAGGTGGGAGTGAGAGAGAGAGAGGGAGATGGAGAGAAGAGAGGGAGAGGGTGAGAAGAGAGGGGAGAGATGTGGATGGTGGGAAAGTGGGAGGAGAGAGGAGAAAAAAGGCTACATGGATAGGATGAGGACAAGAAATACACAAAGGAAAACACCACTCCAACCCAACCGGATATGATAGGAATCACAATTTGTGGTTTCCAAAAACTCTGCCTTATCCAAATATTTCTCGCATAAATCACCTGCGGTAAAACCCATTTAGCAACACCTGTTACTCAGTTGGTGACATTTGTTCCCACTTGCCTTTCCATTTCAATACTAATACTTCCCCTATCATTGCTTACCATTAGATTACGTGTCCTGAGTGAGCAAGGATACTGCCGTGAGTTTGCGAGTCTTGAGCTCTGCCATTCCATACCCATTACCTGTATGGGGCTAGCAGTTCGCTCTGATTGGGAAATCTGTGTGGCAATTAGTCAAACAATTAGTGGTAAAACTTATAAAAGGCTAAATGAATTAACCATCTCAATCTGTTTACTGAATCACAATTTACTTTGATTGCAAAGGTGATATTTATTACTCATTTTTTTATCATTACCAAATATTTTCACACAATCTTAAAAAAAATCAAAATTTTTAAACTGTAAAAATAGTTTTGCCTTCTTGCAGAAATTCTGGGAAAATACCTCATCCACCCACCCTTATTTCTCAACCAGGGCAATTTATTCAATACCTGTGATGTACATTAAAAGCTAAGAGTATAATTGTGAGTGGGTGCGTGGGGGGGGGGAGAGAGAACAAAAGAAAATAAAAACAAAGTAAAGAAAATTTTAACAAAATTTTACAAATCTCCCACCCAATTCTTAAAAGTATGCTTCATTTTCTTCTTTTACTTTTGGTTCCTTCCAATAGTTTGTGCTTCTGACATTGCTCAAAGTCAAACACACACAGTTTGTAAATGTTACCACACACTAGTGGTTGACTTCTAATGGGGTTTCATAGTCCTACATGTTGAAACTTATTTGCCCCAAATACGCCTCACTGTATTGCACAATCTTTTCATGATACCGGTAATAGGAATCTATAATAGGAAAAGAAGAGAAGGATAAAAAGATAGCTCTCTCTGGTAGTACTAGAATTCCCTGTGTTCTGATTGGTTATAACATGTGGCATGAGATGGGATGACATACTTAGCCTATATAAGCACAAATGGATAATTTTAACCAACCCCATGATGACTGTATAGTAAATAAGCCGTGCTTATATAGGTAGAATGAAGAGTGGAATGTTCATAATTCCGAAAAACCGACGGCGCTTCACTTTTAAACTGTTCAAGCAAATTTGAAATATTTTGACTCTTTCAGATGAATTGCTGATAGTGTCTTCAATATTGGTCAAACAAAATGGGGCACATTTTCGCTCATAACGTCCAAACTAAACGTCTTTTAACCCTAAGATTTCACAGGGTAAATGAGAATAATAGCAACTTTCTTTAGGTCTCCCAAAATTTCAACCACTTGCAGTAAAATCTAAGGTTCTGGGGATGAGGCTATTAGCAATCAGACCATGGACCTTTAAGCCTATATCCTCCATAAAAAGTACAAATTTAGCCCTGCCAGAAATTATCCAGAAAAAGCATAAATGGCCACACGCAAACTAACATGACACCATTTCCTCTCATGTTAAAGTCTGACCATTTGTCTCAGTAAATCAAAATTGAGTTTTCGATGTCAAATGGAACCAGACTAAAAGTCAAAATCTTACTTAACTGAATTAATCACACTTGTTAAATGTGGGTGACCTATTTGGCAGGCTAGTCCTCTCACTTCACCTGATCAAAATTAAGAATTTGGTATTAGAAGAAAGCTCATAAGTCCTCAAACACCTGTTAAAATTTTAGGGCTGAGAAACGTTTCCGCTGATGGTCAAAAGCTCTCCAAGTGTGGTCAACTCACTATGGCAACACCTACTGTCTAACCCTAGCACAGCTAAATCTCACCAAAACTCACTGTGTTAATTGAGAAAAATGCACTAAGTCCAGAAAGTAGCGATGACGTCATCAAACCAAGACTCATATGGGCACGAAATCGCTGGCCGGGCCAGCGACACCGCCGTAGCGTGCTATCCCGGGTCATGGGGCTGGGGCCGAAGGGCCCTGGGTTCGAATCCCACCCGAATTTACGACTTTTCTTGTTCCCCTCTTACCCCACTCCTTCAGTCCCTCCTGGGAGATAGGCTAGAAACTGACGTCAGGGTTAGGGTTATTGCTTGCCTGATGATACAAAAATTTGTGCTTTCCCAAACCACTAGAGCAACTATTAGCTTAAAATTCGCAGTTAGTAAGTTTTGTGTGACCATCCCTCCTTGCTAGAGATGAGATATTGAAAAATCTGACAAACACCCTTAAACTAGTTTAGATGCTATTGAATGAGGAGGAAAAATACAAACATGTGTACGGTTATATGTATAATCAGTTAATATATTCTGCTTAACTGAAAATATTTCTTGCAATATTCACTGATAACAAAATATTTCAAAGGAAAGTTTTATAAATAAAAAAAGAAAAATTAAAAAAATCCATTATAATCCATTATTATGTTTGATGGATCCAAGTTTGGGAAAATTATGGATCCAAAAAATCTATGATAAAATTGGATTGATTTTCACCCACTATGATTGGTCTCGTTATGAGTTGTAAAATATTTTGCAACTCATAACTCGCACCACTAAAATTGGGCAATAATTTCCAATTTTATACCAAAAAACATCCACATTCCCCCAATCTAACCTAATCGATCTTAAAACAAAGGAGGAAGATAGAGAGGAAAGGCGAAGACAGGGAGGGCGGAAGAAGCTGAAGAAAAAAAAGAAAGGGTAGAGAGAAGGAAAATGGAAAAGAAAGAAAAAGAAAAAAGGAAACAGTTGTGGGAAAAGAAAAATGGAAACAAGTTGTGGGAAAAAAGAAAAGATAGAACGGAGAGAATAAAAGTAAAAGAAATGTAGATAGATGAATATATTGGCAGACAGAAAGACAGTCAGACGAACCGGGACGGACAGAAAGATGGGAAGAAAACATAAGGAGTGACAGGGCAAGCTGACAGGTGGACGGGACAGACAGACAGGATAGGAAAGAAAAAAGGCGAAAAGCAGATTTAAAGAAAAAAAAACATTGAATTAATAAAAAAAACAAGAACGATGCCGAGAAGAAATAAATAACACTGATGAAAAAATTTAAAAAAAAACCTTTTCATGACAAGAATTAACCACATTTTGCATCCCAATTATGATTGGAAACATGGAGCAGCAAACTCCAAAATTAGGACGAGTAGGTACATCATGCAGGGGTGGGACGACCTTTCTGCACCGATTCTTGTCAAGCGTCTGGGCTTGCCCTAATTCATTGCAAACACTCCCTAATGGACAAAATATATTCCCAGCCACGAACCCACATTTGCCACCCACATATGCAAATATCTGATATAAAAAAAAGAGGAATAATCGCAGAAACTTGGAAGACAACTGGAGCAAACAAGTGGCTAGAGATGACGAGACTCCCCCACTTTCATTTGGCCACTACAAGGATGTGTCTTTTTAAAAGGACCATTAAATCACACCGTTTGGGATTCTCATTTCCATTTGCAGTGAAAATGATAAACACCTATTTGTCACTTGACGAGATATACTGTAGTTTGATGTCCTTTCTCATTGTGCCCCAGTTAAATAGAATATAATCTGTATGGATTCTGCACGTTGCCACACTGTAAGCGGTTTTAACATTGGTGGGGGAAGGGAAATCTACTCAATCAGACCTCAGCAGAAACACTGCATCGACAATGACATTGACTTGGGGCTATTTGCTCATTGATTTGGAAAACCTTTAATACCTTTGGAAATAATATGGACCCATATTGCCATTTGTAGACCCAGGGGAAATGCAAATGCCAATCTGGTGGCAGGAAAATGGGTTACAACTAGGCCTAGTATTTAATGACAATTACACCAAAACCAATTTCTTTCATAAAATAAAGTAAACATTGCTTTGTTTTTGACGGTCACATTACTGATGAATGTGTTGGCATTCTATCTAGCAACATTTCTGATCCTGTTTAGGATTAACCACAGATCTTATTGTTACTACATTGCAAATAGGATGAATTTAGCCAATCAGATCCATGTAAAGGAAAGCTTGAAGTTTTGTACAGATATATAGAAGGTCCCATGTTTGATTGGTTACTAAGAGATTAATATCATGTTTATCATGTAAAGAGCCAATCAGAGATACTGTAAGAAGTAGTAGAGCTGTTTTTTTCTTCCGTCGAAATTGACACCTAAATTAACAGAACTGCCTTTTGAAGTAATTAAAAATGGATCCCGAATTGTTTTTTTAATCCACTTAATTTTAACAAACACAAACAACAAAACAAAACACAAGACAGTGACAGCAAATATTGCTGGATCACAACGACATGACAAAATACCATGGCTAAAAAAAGAGGGGCAAAAAAGATTTTTGTACGAATAACCTCCTACAACACAAGGAGAAAAACCGACTGAGCAGGCTTCATACGTTCTAACAGGACAATACCCCTTTGTCAACAGAAAGCCGAGCTTGATAATAACAGTAATCCTGCTAGCTGCCTTGTTAAAACCCCAATACAGGGTATTCCTATATTCATAGCATTATACTATCCCAAATTTTCTTCTGGCAGCTTTTGCCTTTTTGAGACCTTCATTATGAACCTGGGTTTTATGAATTTGATTAATAATGGACATGACCCACTTCAGAGGCAAATATGCTACAATGGTATACCGTTATATTATCTGTGAAGAACCATTTTTAGCGAAAAAGAAAGCGCTCCGGAAATATGTTTTTTCACGGTTCCATTTCCTATCAAAAGATAGCTTCATTATTCGGTGTCTTTCTGAACTGGTTGAGTAATACCAGTTATACTTACTCCTGTGAAAAAAATTGTGATTAACTTGTAAAGAAAGTAAAGCTGTAATACTGCAACTTGGGACGACACCATTTCATTGTGGTTTTACTTAATCTCCAGTGCCAGTATGCGAACGTACCTGTGCAAAGCCAACAGGAACACACCTATGGAAGACTGTGACAATAATACTCAAATGATAAGTCTGACTTCACTGAACACGATCTTTTGTAAGTAAATTAACATTAAGGTTTTATTAATTAGAGCCTTCCATTCATTAGGGTTTTATAATATTAAATTTTACATCATTAAGCGAAAGTCTAGGATCCATTAGAACTAATTTTGTTTCCTCATAAGGGGAGACGGATGATTTGTGATTCTCACTCACAAATTTGAATGCACACTCACTCATAGGTTTGCCGTGATTAAATATATCAGAGAACAAGAACAAAAGAGGGATTAAAAAAAGGAAGTTAAATATCGCCAATATCAAAGGAAAATTTAGAAAAAAAGATTGTCATTTTTTTGGCAATTTTATATTCAGTATTACACTTGAATAAGGTATAGTTTGGAAAAAGTAATGTATAGTTACCAAGTTACAGCCAACATTAACTTCATCCCGTGGGGGTACATGGGGATAGTACTAATGGTTATTTTCACATTCATTTTGCATTGTCTGCTTAAAACTTGTTGCATCTCTGAATATTGCAAAAGTGCTTGCCTCGTATTAAATAACATCGTCCTAGAGCTGCCACATGTGAGGGCGTTGTAACACACAGGTGTTGTTATTTTTATTTTATGTCTTAAAAATGGGTATTTTTTAAAAAATTAATCTACTTGTAGCCAGGATTTTTTTGGGGGAGGAGCATATTTTATTTCAGACCATGTCCTGAATCGACTAAAAACAGAAGTGTCACTTTGTAAGGAGACAGAGTCATTAGTCATTTTGGGAAGGGGGGGGGGGAGAATTTGTTTTTTGGGGGGAATTGCTCCCCAGCTACAGGCCTGGTCTACTCTCTGAATGAGGAAGTCCAAAAATGTAATTCTTACAATTTTGATTGCTTTTTATTGTTTGATTTTTTTTGCAAGTAGCAAGTTGAGCATGAATAAAAAAACTGTGGAATTGGCCACAACAGCTAGTATGTCCTAATATGAAACATTTTCCCTTTTTATGTTTCATTTTGTAGTTGTAGCTTTAGTTTATCTTTTTGCAATTATTTATATTTTCACAAGTTTTAACTGGGCTATGTGTGTTTTACTAGCCAATTGTCATCAGATGTCACAACACACCCTGAAGAGCAGTGTTAGAAAGGTGAAAAGGTCAGGAACACTGACTTAATCCAAGGGATTTTAACTTAACCCAAATGAAATGTGCACCATTGACCCACAGTGGATTGGTTACTACCATACAAACCAACTGGGGTTTTCTGCTATCAATTAGCACTCTATATTATCTGCATTTTATCATTGTCAAAACAATGATTAATCTTTGAAAAACTTGTTCTAATTTGAAGGGAGCACTAGCAAGTTGTTATTTATATCAAAATCCATCATCCACATCAGAGTTTTCCAGTTTCTACTTTGAGATGGCACCACTTTAAACCTCTGAAAATTACTCGCCAGTTGGCTAAAATGAAAGTGCTAACTCAATCGGCCATTTTCTACTGAGTACCCAGCATTTTATAAGTTATTATTTTGACCAAGTATTTGAGGATTTAAAAAAAATGTCACTACAGACAACTTTGATGTGATCAGTATCATGCATTACATACCTCCAGTAATTCCTATGTGACACCATAGGTCACCTCATACAATCAACCTTCTGGTGAAGGCTGCACAATTCAGCAACTTTTAAATGAAAATAAGCCAACTTTTTCTGGTTAGGTAATTCTTTAAAGGTGCAACAAGAGATTTTGAGGCACCCAAATATTGTGTCATATTAGTAATTTCATATAGATTAGACACTCAATAGATTTCGTACCTTGTATTTGCCTACAGTAATGTCTTAAAAGAGAAAACAAATGATTTTGATTTGCTTGTATTTCAATATAAAACATGGGCTGAATTTCACATTTTTGTACCTAAGAAACTTTTCTCAGCTTAATCCTTTCAGATGGGGATATTTTTTATGGAAAGCTTTTACATCAGGGCAAAAATCAGCACTTTCGATTTTTAGAGACACCTGATATGTGAAATCTTCTTGTTGCACCCAAGACAAAATTTAAAATACAAACAAAACCCATTACGCAGGGGGGTGTGGGGTACGGTCACCCCCCCAAAAAAAATGTTATAAAAGAGACAAAAGATCCACTTTTTCTTGAATATTTTGATAAAAAGGCCAAAAATGTAGAAAAAATGACACGATAAAATGTTCAAAAGTCCAAAAAAAAAGACCATTTTAGGGGGGTTAGGTCCACTTTTACCAAAAAAGGTTCCACTTTTTCGAAGTCCCGCACCTCCCTAAAATAAATCCTGCATACGGATCTGAATACAAAATAAAAACATATCCCAATAATTGTTGTCATATATATGCTAGTATTTGTTTAGAACTTCATATCACGTGTACGCATCAAGAGAATGCCCTTAATGCAGGGGTTCTCAATAGGCGGCCTGCGGGCCAAATCCGGCCCACCAACCATTGATTATTGGCCCTTGACTTGCTCTAAAATATAAGGGAAACATAAGAAATTCTGGTGTATTTGGCCCTCAAGTAGGGACAACTTCAAATATGTCGACAAGACTCGCGCCCATTCAACTTAACTATCAATTGAGAACCCTGCACTAATGTCTGGTCCATTTTTGGTCCATTGTTTTTTTTCCAAGGGGGGGTCCAGAATTTTTATTTATTTTGTTTTATTGTAAAATACTGCAACTACTGATAACATAAATAGCATTAAAAGATTAAATCTAATGCCAAGTGACCATTAACACCACTGCCAAAATCTTGGAAATCGATGACACACAGCTAACAGGACCATTTTTGACCCCCTTAAAATCTTGATGGAACATAAAAATTATAGAGTTTCTTCAAGAGTCATATAAGACACCCCAGTGTGTAACCAGCTTTTTTTCAGTAGGAAAAAAGGGGGGGCACATATTTACAGGGGGAAAGCATATATTAAAATATGTTAGAATAGTATAGGCCTATTTTGTTTTCACTGTAAATTGGCATGTGTGCAGAAAATCACTATTTTTTAAGGGGGCAAGATTCCTCACAAGAAGGGAAGCTGTCCCCATCTGGTTATGCCACTGGACACACCTAGTTAGTATCCACAGGTAAAATGAAGAGATCTCATTGTTTAATTACAGACAAAAAGGCCACCAAAGATGGCCTTTCAAATTATGGGCCACTGAAAACACTCAATTTTATTGCTGGAATGTATAAAACTTTATGAGCCTGTAACTCCACAACGGAGTGGAATTTGAATTTCTCCTTTTGACCGCCTCTGAAGCACCATAAATTGTACCTTTGACTGAAATTTGAACAAAATCTGAGAGGGTGGGTTCCACACCTTGTGTTTTGGCATGGAATGACCCACAAGTCGATCTTTTGTCAACTGCCCTGCCATTTTTGGAGGGACTTATAATCAATGTCTTTCTCACACTCAAGACTAAATCCCAACTCATAATATTTGACCCAACTCTGCCACCAAAATTCAGCTCCTTCAAAATAACTTGCATAAAAATACGTCCCCAACTCAAACTCTGTGCTCAGTCGGGCGTCAGTCTATGATGTGTTTTAAAAAAAGGTGACTAGGAAAAGCTATAATCAAAATGACAAGCGAACATAACAATCTCAACAGGAAGGATATTGTCATTACCCGTATCATTATTTGGGTTGTTATACAACATCTGTATCCCAGAATTCGCATTGAGATCATCACTTTAAGTCAAACTCAATACACTTAAAGACATCGACAAGTTGTTCTCAAGAAGACAATGACTGTGCAGTAACATGCGATGATTGAGCCAAAGTGACGTTATTATGCTGTATTCGTTCTCCAGGGCGCTGAAGACAGTCATATTTGATGGGTGCTTTTCTGTCTCGAATTCTTTTCACATTAGCTGTTTTTTTTTTTTTAATTTAAAATATTAAATGAATTTGCTGATACACCATTTATGCACATTGACAGCTGAATACCACTGAACTTTGAATAATAATACCCTGGGAAAATCATATCGATTGTATTTATTAATAGGCAATAATCAATACCGAACAAAATCAAATGCTTTAATAAACCACCAATGACACCATCTTGACCCTGCTACAATAATGATTCTACGCTTTGATGTTGGTTGAGCACACACTGCATTTATAAACAATAATGAAAAGGTGTTACATTTCGCTTGTTGTCAAACACACACTTCACAATTTACAAGGTAAAATGTTTTAGTATAGTTGACAAAGGAGTGCACTAATTCTTAACAGGCAACCAGATGACCAAATTCAATGCTGCTTGAATCAAATGTGACATTTTAAAGGGGGATGGCCCGATTTAAGGATATGAAGTTTTCATCTTGATAGGTTGGCCTTTACTCCAAAACCCCATCTGTAAAGTTTTGCGCCGATATTTCAACCCGTTTTAAACATGATTTTGTAAGACCCATAGAGTACTGTGTAAAATTAATATTGGTCGACCAAAATGGGGCACATTTTCGCTCATAACTTCCAAACCAAACATCCTTTGGCTCTAAGATTTCACAGGGAAAATGAGAAAAATAGTAGCTTTCTTCTAATACCAAAATGTTGACCACTTCCGGTAAAATCTGGGGCTTCTGGGGACGAGGCTATTAGCGATCGGGCCATGGACCTTTAAAGGACTAAAAAGTTAAAAGTCGCTCTGAATTCTATCATCATACAACTTACTTTCCATAAGTGTATGATTTCTTTTTACTTGACACCCCCTCTCTCAAGGATTAATCTTGTTTTGATTCAATCGAAGAATCTGGATTTTGTCGCAAAGAAGATTTCCTCCTTGTTTCAACATCGCCCATGTGGGCCTAGAGCCCTGGTACCTCTTTAACACCTTTAAATCTAACTTTTTTTACAAACAAGCATGCCTTTCATCTTATTGTTAGTTATTTTGAGACCAAAAATACAGAAGTCCCCTTGATCTAATCCAACACCAACATACAGTGAAGGACTTTCTTTTTGCACCAGTAATTAGGGCTCCTATTTGGCATTAGGGAAGTGACACAAAAGAATATAATAATTGACCTCTAGGTTAATGGGCTGGAGGGCCTTTTAACCAACACACCAATGTGGCCTGTCTGCAATGGGAGCAGCTGCAAGCAGATTTTTCTTGTTTTTTGCTGCAATTGTAGAATCTTCTTCTCACACTCACAACCAAATGAGAACACAGAGGTAATTATATAGAAGCAAATTCTTAAATAATCCTTCATTTTAGGCCTTCCACATGTCATATGATTGCTAATTACATTTAAGTTTGAGGGAATTTAAAGGACTTACAATTTGCACTTGGCAATAAAAAATATGGACGTACCTTGGCAATTTTGTGATACAAGCAACTTGTTTGGAGCTTAAGAAGTGGAAGTATGAGGCTGTGGACCGGGGAGGGGGGGGGGGGTTACATGACCTCCTCAAATTTAAAATTGAGGCTTTGGAACTGATTTGAGGCCAAAAAGTGGAGCCCTTCCGGAACTACATATGGAAAAACTGTATGCCACCACTTGGTCCCGACTTGGCTGTAAAGCGCCCCTCGCCCCCATGCAATGTTGATCCAAGTCCAATGTTCGTTCGCAGCCTCGTCAGGTCCCCCAACATTTGATTGATAAGGGTAGGGGAAGGCTTGGATAAGAGCAAGACATCTGCTTTCAAATGAACAGGAATACCCATTCGGACCATAGCTGTGAGCATGGGAACTGTTTGATTATATTTATCCAGTGTGGCAACTATTTTTTTTCCAGGATTGTCTACGAATGACAATATTTGATCTTATTTCATTTTTTGGGTCATAACCTTTTATTGGATGTAAATAGGTCAACCAAATTTTCAGCAATTACGTCCAAATACATTGTTCTTTCTACCCAGAAAATTGCTAAACCAATAAGGACACTTAGGACTAGCCAGTAATAATAATGCGAGGGTCGAATCTATACAAGTTTTGGCCTGTCAACACATCACATTAGAATATATATGCGGCAGATTTCAGAAACAATTCAATTTTAAAATTTAATTTGTTAAAATTACAATTAAACTTGCTTACCATAATTAGAAATGGTATTATTCTGTGAGTTCACATTATCATTACATACTACATGTTTTTATATGGTTACATGTATATTCCCAGAGTTACATACATGTTGTTTATAGGTGATGGTTTGGCAGAGTTTAATTTTACAGTCCGTTGTTGGAATGGTTCACTGCCTCCCCTGGACACTGTTTGTCATTTCTGTCATTTGCAGACAAACCCCAGAATTGAAACAGAGACTTCACTCAGAAAACCGCAACTGGTTAAAAAAAAACACCTGAAAAAGGCATTCAATTGGGACTCTGACAAGCCCAAAATATGCTAACTAAACAACAACATAAACGTTGTCAAACAAACCTTGAATTCAGGGTTTCACCCAAAAGTGGCATCTGTGATTAAGCTCTTCCCCCCAGAGGTGGACATGGGCTATCATTGTGCCATCCACAACTCCATTTACTAGAATAACCTAATTCTCCTGCATTAACAGGTTGACGGTTTCTGTGGGCCTGGTACAAGAACTATATTTGCTGAAAGTTAAACAGGAAATATCACAGAAATATGCCAGGCCCTCCCCTTATTTACTGAAGCCAGGGCCGTCCCCAGGGGTGATTTACAAAAGGTTGTCAGGCAAAATGTTGACTTGTCGCGATAAGGGTATATGTCGGCGCAACTGATCGATGCGCGGATTTTCGAATCCGAGGTGAAAAATAATTTGGGTCTACCTGGTACTTCTTGAATCCGACCCATGATTTGTCGGCAACACAGACTCAACCCCCCCCCATTAAATGGGTCTGGGGACGCCCCCTGACTGAAGTCATAACATAGCCAATTCTTCATGGCCTTGGAAAAAATCTAGCAGTTAACAACACCAACTTGTTGTGTCAGTGTGTCCATTTAAAAAAAATGGTGCCTGTCCAAGTACATTTTATTATAAGGGGTAGGGTCCATTTGAGTACCATATTATAGCATCGGCGCATAGCCAGCCAAGTGGTTCCAAGGGGGCAATATTTCCAGTAGGTTTGCAACAAATGCCCTGATTAACAAGCAAAATTTCCCGGCGGCAGGGCAAAAGAATCCGAAAAAAGGGGAGGTCCGATTTAAGAGACAGGAGATTTCCAGGAAGAAGGCCGCCCTCAATTTTCCTCGAACCCCGTTTTTTTACATATTTGAATGCTACCAATGGATGAGATTAACACCTAAGTGAATAAGCCGATACGCCCGTCTTTATGTTCATAAGCAGTGGCGAAACAGGATGTGGGGGCAGGTTGCCCCCCCTGACTACTTTGGCCGGGAAAAAAATTCGAAAATCAGGCTAAATCAGCCGTTTGTTAGCCCTCTGACCGCGGGAAAATTGGCCTTTGACCCCCCCCTGAGTGGACAATTTCCCCAAGACTGGAATTTGCCCCCTCAGAGCGGGCAGTCCCGATACGCCACTGGTATAAGATGATAATTTAGTAGTTTCTGGCGGGCAAGCGACAGAAAGTCCAAAGCATGGTTTTCTATGGGGAACGATTACGATAGCAGGCAGTTCAAAACAGGTTTTGCGGTTTCTTTTGCACCAGTTTGTCCAATAAACCTTCGAAACATTCTCGGTAGGTGGTCTACAACTGATCCAGTGACATTTGAGAGAAATTCATATCCTACAAAATCTCCTCCTGTCACTTTAACATCTGTGTTTTATTTCCCTTCAAAATTTTTTTCAGAGGGGGCACTCTGCCCCCCTTTTCCCCCACCTGGCTACGCCACTGTACAGCATACTATGTAATAGCAGGGAGCGGATCTCCATCAAATCACTTCGCCGCAGTGAAAACAAACCAGGGAAAGCCCAGGGAATCCCTGTATTGTGGTGAAAACAAAGTGCACATGATCAAAAAATATGATCTCTGCACATCGCGAGACACTACACTTTCAGCGCGTATCCCCACATTGTTGCTAAGCATATTTTCCCCAAAAGCCTGGATGTCCGCTTCCGGCTATTCTAAGCAGTTGGGGACCAAGAACTGCACATACAAGCACACGTACAGAGCATAACACTCTGTTACCATATTTTGATGAACAAATCTGAGTGATGAAAAAACAGTCATGATAATGTAAGCCTGAAATTTATAAGAACCCAATATTTGTGTCCACACAGAAGCTGAAACTCCAGAGTTTTCAAAACTATGGAGTGTCGATCGGGGTTTTTGACCGTGTGGATGCATTTGGAGTTTTATACGCCGGAGTTTTATCGAGGGTCTAGCAGGGTTTTATCCCTTAAAAAACTTGGGGTGAAGCTCAAACTCCGATAACACTCCGGAGTGTTTTAGAGTGTCGTGCCGTGTGGACAGCTTCAGGGGATAGTGAGCGGAGGTGACCTCGCAAGGCCTTCTTTGTTGACAAATTCCTGTGTTTGAATATACGCGGGAAAGTCCACGGCTTCCGGTATGTTGATTTCCGGTGGAAGGGGCATGATTTCAGAGTTTGGGCCATCGCGTGGACACAATTTGGAGTGAAGTAAAATAATTGGATTAAATTTTCATCTCTGGAGTTTCAAACCCTTGGAGTTTTGTGACCATGTGAACATGGTTATAAGCCAATAAGCACGCTATCAATACCCTGCTGAAAGTTGACAATTGCCTTCAACAGACACTGATGTTGAGCGCATGCATGTGCATGCCCGCATTGCAGATGTGCACAACATCTCAAAAGTTACAGTTTAGACATTTCACTAGGGTGGTTTTACATGTTTCCTTAAATGTCTCTAGGAAAACTAAATGCAGCACTGATATGAAGAGAAATTCTGATACATGAAGCAGGACTTCAATGATCCTAATCGCAAGCTTTTTTAGTGTGGATCCTTCATTAACATTAAATTTTGATTGATTGACTCACTGAATGATTGAGTGATTGAAAATAGGTGTAATTATGCCAATTCTTGCTCGAAAGTGTTGAAGGATGTTTTGCCAAACTAGACTCTTCATTCCCAAAGCCTAATTTGCCACCAAAAATGTTCAACAATGGTTTCTCACAAGCTAGGCAGCTATCAGCAATTGGAAGGAAGTACTTGGATATGCTGGCGTGCAATGGATATGCCTAAGTACAACCTGGCAGGATGCGTACCACGCAATATGTTTGCATAAGAAATTGGAATACTTCCTATTGGAAGTTGCAACATTTTTGCTACGAGAGACTGCTTCTCACAAAGCAGATACCGTGCATTATATGCACATTTGGTTGATGAGTTGTTGGGTATATAGGTTTTCCAGTTATTTTAAAACATTATCATTATAATTTATATCTTGTATTTACTATTATATCTTTATATGATCTACGGCCGCAGCGAGATGCTGTTCACCATTGTAGCGCCAAATGTCCGGTTTGTTCATTAGGTTGGGGATGTAGAGATCCTGTGGATTCTCGAGCAATCACATATGTAGTTAAAAGGGCGAGCCCATGTTTGGCATGGTAACTTCCAACATGTGACGTCTGAGACTACTTGGTCAATCGCACAATGACATTGACCAGAAAATCGGTGCACGGCGTGGGCAACAGAAAGTGATAATTGCAGGGATAGCTCCATATATCTGTGCTTTGGTTCTTGTGCTCGCGCAAAGATATCGAGGATTATGTTTGTAATCGCATTAAGAAGCTTGGTGTAGGGCTGCCATGCCAGTCTATCCTGTAGCTCTTTCTTCATGGTCAGGTCTCAGATCTAAACAGGATACTTTACACAGGCTCTAAAGGAATTTCAGTGGTTGATGGAAGATCCAGTGACATAAGGGGTTTGTAGTTTTGTAGTTTATTTGCAGGCATTCAGCTTGTCCTTTGCGGGACAGGAAGTCTTCTTGCTGTCGGCAACATAGGGACCCTAGAACTGAAGTGCTGGACCTCTTTGAGTTGGCTACCATTGCTGTGCAGATTAGGTTTTGATGATTCTCTTCTTCATTGACAGTCATATATTCAGTCTTTGTGGCATTTAGATGTAGGCAGATTGGGTCTGCAGCATTCTCAAGTAAGGTTAGTAGATCTTGTGCACCAACTATCAGATTTTTTCAGCTGTATGAAGCTAGATCATTGCGTAGTCAAGGTTGTGAGATGCTGACATGTGACAGTCTGGAAGCTTGGGTTTTGATGTGTGAGTCATTTGTCGTCATGATGTTAAGACTCTGTCTGAGGATGGAATCAAACACGCACTACAAGAGATAGGGAGCAGGAGTATCTCCTTGGAGGATTCCAGTAGTTGTAGGAATCCTTGTGTGGGCCCATCTATGGTCTGCACAAAGCTATAAGGGGTTATCAAAGTGGAAATTGCTTTGACAGTATCATCTGGGACACCGTAGTTGGCGAGAATATTGCAGCATTACATCCTGTAAAACACTTGTCACAAAAGAAGAGCCGAAAAGAAGGCTACCCCACCTATAAGAACAAAGGTGATGAAACAATGAAACGCGCCGCCTTGGACACCCTGGTGTAGGCACTTAAGTTCTTACTTGGCAAGCCAGTTCAGATTAAGACTAACCTTGATGAACCTGTCGTCAATCACAAGGTAGCACACACCCTTCCCATCCAGAATGGACCTTTCACTATGGAGGAGCTTCAGATCTGCCGGAAGAAGAAAGAATGAAGACACACCAAGACCACTGGTTCCCGCAACCACCGCAGTGTCTGAAGAATCCACTATTCCATGATCAACTGTTATAATTTGTAAATAACACCTCATGGGAAACAAACCAGCTCCTTTTCAAATCGTTCATCATTCCTCTACAAGAAAGGCGACCTCCAACCACCCCAAAATACAGAGTGAACTTACACTGGTCACCACGGCCTCAAGAGATACAACTCCATGCACCTCAACAGAATCACTCCTCAAGAGATCCCATTCTCAGGACGGAACCCAGAACGGTTTTTCGACAAAGGCAGAATCCAAACACTACTCAGATTTACTTGCATCAGAAGGATCATAGAAGAAGTGGAATTTCAGAGAAAAGCATTCAATTGTGTCGTAGATTTGTCCAAGGCTTGTTATATACGCCCATAAATATACCGTGGGAAACAAAATTGCGGTTTCGATGGTAGAAACAATAATATTGCAAAGGCCTTTTCATACTGTGCAATATGATGGTTAACCATTAAATGGTGTTTTTTTGTTTATATATGTGAGTAAAATGGATTTGAGGGCTCAAATTTCAAGATGAAATGAAAAAAAATATGGCCTTTGATCTGATATCAACATCATACTACTTCGGGTAATTGGGGGGTCCCCAAGACGATCAGATCGGGAACATGCATCTTTTAAGTGGGGGAAGCTGATTGTTTGGCAAAATATGGGAATCATCAAACAGGAAAATATTTTCTAAAGAATACTTTCATGCAGTTAAAGCACTAACAAAAGACGGTAGCACAGTTGAAATCCCCGGTCCAAAACAGCAATTTTACCAAGATTTCTGATATAAAATCTAATTCTATGCATTTTTGGAACATTCAGTGATAGCACTTCATTTCAAATTTGGGGTCCAAAATTTAAAGTAGAAGTCATGGAACCCGGGACCCTTTGAAAACTTGCAACCCCCCGCATGGAAAACAAGCGATCAGTGATGAACGAAGCTGAAAATTGCTAGCATCCATAGTCAAATTAAATTCAAAAACAATGATCAAAAAATTTGGCTGTGTTTAATCAAATAGGGCCAGCCACATCGTTATTGACCTAGTGACAAAAATCGATTCCATGTATAATCAGGCCTGTTAAATCTGTATCAAAAGCTCTCCCCCATAGAGGTGGGAATAGTTATAAAAAAAAAGGTGAAAATATGGATGCAATTTATGCCGGAATGTTAAATCCAAATTCCAAAATTGATTGACTGAAAATCTGATCTTTCACTAACATTCATTGTTGCTATAGGGATGGTAAGAATTCCACAGCAGGTGACAGTACTGAAATAGGCCATGCTCCTGCAGCACAAGGCATATCACCAGGTAACCCAGATCATTTGTCCCGTCCCCACAGGGAATCCTGACCAAAACATTTGCATCCGATGGCAAACATTCATTTACACTAAGTAAAAGGACATGTTTCAAATGTAGGCCCAAAGTCCTGTAGTTGATTCTCACGGGATGCGGGCGTTTGGGTTAAAAAAATGTGCTTTGTACCGCGGGTTAAGGAGTGAAAAATCGACGCGAACATAGGCATAGACCCTGTAGAGATGAATTTGATGTTAGGACCTTCACGCTGGGGTATCGCATTTATGTTAGCACGTATATGGGGGGGAATTTTTATGTTAGAACGTCATACTGGGGTATTACATTTAACAGTTACGAATGAGGTTAGTAAGCCTGGACATTTTTTGTCAAGCCGGCGTTTGAATGAACCACAAATTATGCTTCTAATGATTGTTGAATGACATTGAAGCAGACCTAACACTAATTATGTTTGCTTCCCACGGATTTTATGTAATTGCCTGAAAATCCAAATGTGGAACATGATTTTAGTGGGATAAAATTCAAATCGGCCATAGTGACTGGTGTTATTTACTAATTAGCCGTAAATACGTATTTTGGTGGCATATTCAAAATATTCAAAATTTGGTTTGCCCTCGTACCATCATCACTGGAGTAATTTTTAAAATTTTTATTTCAGTATGTATTGTATTTATTGTCTTATCTATTATGAGCCAAAAGTTTAGGGGAAAACAACTTTGGGAAAGTGATTTTTCCATTTTTGGGCAGAAGACAGAAGAGAAGAAAATGCTTTGTGTGTCATAAAAATCAGTTTCTGGGCGCTATTCTGAATCTGCTGGTAACGATTTTCATTTTTCCCCTGTGCTGGTCGTGTCGTGTCTGACGTACTCCATCAATGACCAGAGTTTTGGCTAATAAAAAAAAAATGCACTGGAGCAATTCTTTGATGCCATAGATAGTGCTAATATGTACAAATCAAATGGCTAGGTAGTTCAAAAAGTTGTGGGAGAGAGCGGGAGTGGATGAATTTAGTCGAGGTGGCAGATGATCTTGCCAGTTCCTGGACAGTTCATAAAACGAATATCACAATGCAAAATATTGTATATGTAAAACAAAATATGACTGCTCTATATTTCGTAAAATGGTGGAAAAATAGCTCCCTTGGGTGACTAGGAGACTGTGGGCCATAACGATTCCCTGACCTTCGGTCTCTGGAAAATAGCAGGCCATGGTCTCCATCACTGAGGGAGGTTAATTTTGCACTATTTCACGAATATTAGAGCAGTTGAATTGTATACGAGCCCATAAGATGTTGCATCACAGAATAAAATAGTACGGTTACGCTCCAAAAAGTACACAGGAAAAAATACACAGCAAGTAGAGACATCCGAAGGACAGGACTGTCAAAAGTGATTCTCCTAATAAATGACCATCTGTCACAAATTATAACTTCACATCTTTCTTTCCATGGCAAGTGTAACACAGCACTTTTTTTAGTTGTCAAACAACAATGGGACCATGAAACAAAGTGTATCCACAATGCACTTTTTGAGTTGGCCCCAATCACATACGCAGTAAGACCTACTCAGTTCATTTCCGATGCAATGATCTTTTACTTAACCCCACAAACAGTCACAGTTTTCATTACAGCAAACTTCAAGTGCACCGACCTGGACCTTGAACTTGACCTGAATTATCTAAGCCTTAAACTCAAAAGGCAAGAATACAGGACATGATTTATATCTTGTTGGTGAAAAGAACATACCAATATAACACTCCCACATGACATGCAGTAAAAACGCACAAACACATATACTCAAATAAATTTGATCTGTTATCCTGTTGGTTTGTTATCTCCGGAATATTTATATGTCGCCATGAAAATCCCATGTATTGTTAAAATTGGTTATTTACTAAGCCATGGTCCCTCCCACTTGTCAGTTATATTTGGCAATATCTCTATTAACTCTTTCTTTGCACCATGGGAAAATGCCTATGAATAGTAATTGGGTTGAATCAGTCAAGTGGTACAGATCTTCTATGGAAATAGGAAATAGTTCCACAAATCCCATCCTATAACCTCCCACTCAGTACCTTGTGACAGAGAAATGGGGGGGGGGAGAGAGGAGATAGCGAGAGTAGGTACGGACATTTACTACAACATCTAATTGAATGGAGACTTAATTTCTTTGGACACTGCTGTTTTCTTCTTTTTTATCTTTTATTTTTTTTTTTTGCTTAGAAAAAATAACCCACATGTATAAGAATTCTACAGACTTATCCTTCACTTTAAGCTGTTCCTGCAAATTTAAAATATTTTAACTCTTTCAGTTGGATCACTGACAGCGTCTTTAAGCTAAATCACAATTGATCACCTGGACCCAGTTTGTTGTCGTTTGCCAATAAAAATCAGTGTAAATTGAATAATTGGACATCTAAGTTAATTGAACAGACAGTAGTAGCTTAAGAATTTTGCTTCCAAATGTATATTTCGGAAACTTTCAAAATTATCGGACTTTGGCACAATATTGATCAAAAAATATGCCAAGATGCTTTTTTGTGGCAACTGTGTAGTATAGTGGGAAATATTTGTGCAGTCATTTTTGTGCTTTCTGCAGAACCACAAAATTGAAGCCCTCAAAAATATATTTGACTCAAATGGTTTAAAGGGACAGGAGAAGAATTTTTGAGGATACAAATTTATCTCATTGAATTTGCACTTGATCTGTTGTAGAACACATATTGAAAATGTTTCAAAGTTTTATTGGACAAACAAGTAAAAAGAAACCGTAACTATGTTTTGAACTTGCCTCTTATCGTAATCGTCCCCTTGAAAAGCATGCTTTGATTGTTTGTGTGCACATGACAAAAAATTCTAAATCATTATCTTAATATTATAATCTTATTACATAACAATGGCATACTCAGCTTATTCGCTATTTCAAGCATTCCAAATATGCAAAAAAACCGGGTTTGAACAAAATTGGGGGTGGTTCTTTAACCTCTTCAAAACTGAAACATTTTGAAAAATTAATGCTAAAATATCCCATGGTGCAATGCAATATGGAAATGATTACTGCCATCCATACAAGCATCAGTCCTGAAACATTTCCAATTCCCACCTTAATCAAAAGTAACCATAATAACATCCGATTTTCAGATGCCACACACACATTTAATTGACCCTAACCATTTATTTCCCTGGTCAATCTTCAAGTTCATAATCACTTCTCCCAGGTAATCACTAAATTGCATCACAAGCCCAATAACATTTCCCCAAAACAAAACCTTCCCCTTGCGTTTCCAAATCCCATGTATCTGGCATGAATGAATACATCCCCCCTGCATATCTGGGCTCTCGTCCGGTTCACTACTCTACAAATGGGCCTAGCCTGCCTGACTGCTTGATTTGCCCTTCAAAAGCCTTACCATATAAATGGGTCTACCCATGTCCCACCAGCTATAGAAGAACCAGTTCTTTGACCACTCGTTGTTTGCCCCACATGTTCTACTGCGTACGTGTGTGAGAAATGCCTGCGCTGTATTCATAAATAATAGGCTGTGAGTGTTGTGCTGGGTTCATGACCAGAAGTTCCCTGAACCAAAACCAAGGATTTCTTTTTCTTCTCTCTTTTCAGAAGTTTTTTTACAAGTTAGGAGGAGAAATCATAATATAAACAAGGATTGTGAGTGCAGGAATCAATTACACTGCATGGAATGTGTAGTATTGGAATGTTGTGAATGGGAAAGATATTACTGAGGGGTAGAATGTTGCACTTTTAGGGGGAGAACTGGTTTAAGGGGTTGTACATTGTAGTAGGATAGGTTTGCAGCAAAATTTGATTTTTTTAAGAAAACCAAGAAACACTCATTGATGTCTAGCCTCTAAATTCACTCACTCATTTTGGAGGGATGTAGGTAGTGTTCAAGTTTGATTCTCATAGGCCACAGGACAGGTGTACATGTGTTTTTTTTTTGTTTTTTTTTTTTTCATTGTTTTGTGTTTTTGTTGTTGTTTTTATTTTCCCAAAAATTAAAAAAAGCAAAAAATATATTTCATTTTTTTCATTATTCCTCTGCCCCCTCCCCCAGCCAGCCCGGTGGTTCCGACGGGGCAAATTCCCGATCCCAAGCAAAAATTTTCCGGTCGCAGGGCAAAAAGAATCTGAAAAAGGGCTGATTTAACAGAATCTCTGTGTTTTATTTCCCGATTTCCCCTCAAAAAAATTTCAGCAGGGGCACTCTGCCCCCTGTCCATGCCACTGCCCTCCCCCCTCTTTCTGTAAATGTCCTTGTGTGTCTTAAGTTTTCAAACTTCTCATTCTCAAAATAAATTTTAAAAAATATTACAAAAATATGTGGTTAGGATTACTGAAGTCCTGCCTCATGCACAAAATTTCCATATCCTTAAATTAGAAGATCAAAGATGTACTCAAACCCTTAACCCCTGAGCACTACCACCTATGATACAGTCTGTCTGGTTGGCTCAGTACAGGATACAGTATGAGATAGCTCACTAACTAACCAATCAAAATAGTGCTTCTATATCTCTGCATAAGCCAAACCACCATTCTTACAGTACCTCTGATTTGTTCATTACATGATATACCTTTCAAGTAACCAATCAACTGAAATAGTGCTTAGATGACGATACAGAGTTCAACATTGTTGAGGATCTATAAACATTTTCTTTTTCATTTTAAAAAAGTCCACCATTTTTTAAATCTGGTGTAGTATTATAAGAATGTTGCACTTTTGGGAGAAGAACTAGTTTAAAGGGGCAGTAACCATCACAACAGAAAACTCTGGATGCCATTTAACACAAGCCTCGTGGACCTGTAAGCCTGCAAAGAAAGCAGAGCAAGTACCATCTGTTAATTAGTCTGTTCATTTCAGTACCATCATGAACTTTGTGGAATTGCATTTATGGAGATATTTTCAAGGATAGAATATTGTCTCCTCTTGTGGAAATCCATTTGGATTCTAGCAATTTAGATTTTTGTGAGAATGTACAGTTAAGCTAGGGGTATCAAATTAAACCTTTACAAGAATCCATTTTAAAACCACAATGAATTGACAGTTTTGAGGATGTTGCATCTAGTTATTAACCGGAACATTGACATTTTTAGAATTTGCCTCTGCATACTCCAAATGGACATGAAAGACACAAACAAAAATGTAATTTGGAACTGGACATGAAAGAGAAACAAAAATGTAATTTGGAACTATGATGATGTTCACATAGGTCTTAAAGTGATAGATTTTTGGAGAATACAGATTTTTCATAAATTGCACTTGATCGGTTATAAACCACCTACCGAGAACGTTTCTAAGGTGTATTGGACAAACAAGTACAAAAGAAAACCACAAACTTCGTTTTGAACTTGCCCGCTATTGTAATCGTCCCTATAGAAAACTGTGTTTTATTTTCTGTTGTGCACGGCAGAAAATACTAAATCATCATCTTATTACATAAAGATGGCATATACGGCTTATTCACTTCAAGTGTGATGTAATACATAAAGCATTCCAAATATGCAAAAAACCCGGGTTTGAAAAGAAATTGGGGGCGCTTTTTCTGGAAATGTCCTCTTGTCTCTTTAAGGCTTCTATGCCAGTTGGGTTTCACCTTGTTCCTTGGCAGGACAAACCTCCTGTGTACATTTGAAATCAAAAGCTCCAAACCTCCATGTGCAAAATTAAATTTCACATCAGAACTGTCTGCAAGAAGATATCAATGCACAGTAGACATTATGATATGATTGTCTCCAGCAAAATCTAGCTCATAAAAATTTTAAATAAATTTGAATTAAGGGCATTTTGAGGTTGCAAGTAAATTTGCAAAGGAGGTTTTGTAACTGGGCCATTTTTTCACACACATGTAGGTTGTTTTGTTTTCAAAGGCCATGGATAATGACTGAGGCTGGTATTCTGAAAAGGAGTCTAACTTTAGACCTGGGTTTAAACCATGGTTAGTCCTACACAAGTGGACCTTTTTTCCTTTCAAAATACTGTGAAAGTTAAATGTAACTGGTGAGATTAATTCCTTATGGATTGGCCGGAATGGCCCATCCATGAGGAATTTTCTCACCCGTTATGACACATTTTCAGAGTATGTTAGAAGAAAAAAGGTCCACTCATGTAGGACTAACCCTGGTTTAAACCCAGGACTAAGTTAGACTCCCTTTCAGAATATCAGCCTAAGTGTTCCAATATTTTACAACAACAGACCTAATTCTGAAGTACTCTAGATCCTATCTGTCAAATAGCATGAATATGCATCCTTTGAAAAATTAAGTCAGAGACCTGTAGGATGTTTTCAAGCAATTCTTAGTCTTTGTCAAAAATGCCTCAAAATTTTGTCAACCAACTCACAGGATCGTCAAAGGCATGTGTCGTCGGCAAAAGGTGTCTTTGTGCAAATAGGGATAGTTCTGTGCAAGCATTTCAAAGTATGATGTGATCGTAGCATGGTGAATGTACCTACTAATTAATTGCTAGTGCCAATATTATCTGTCAACCGAACCCTTTCTTTAACTACAATAAGATTGCCCCATAGTAACATAAAACAATTGTGCCAGAAAGAATCGCATTTGTTTGACCGCAGAGCATACGCCAGGTGCCCTTACGTGGATGTCATTTACATTGCCTAATCAGTTCTCAAGATAGTTTTTTAACATTTATCCTGAAAAAATAAAGAAAAAAAAACATACAAAATATATGAGGAAAGGCGACGTGCAGGCTATCCCCATGAGAGGGCACTTTAGCACATCCTTGACAGGGACGGTAGCAAAATAAAAATAAAGAGCAACATCTTGATGAAAGCTAAGCAACTCTTTGAAAAAAGATATTCTTTTGAAACCTAATATAGGCCAAGAAAAAATTCCAGTACCCACACACAAAGAGGGGAAAAATGTGATTCGGTTGATTTATTCCAAAGAATACACAGATACCGTGTTGTTCCTAATAAAAGCCCCTGCTCTAATAAATGCACCCCTACGATTTTTGGATAAAACAATTCAAGAAAATGAGTTAAGCTCACCTAAATCGCATGATTTAATGGCCAGGACTGTCGTAATCCGTATCATAATCGCTGTTGTCATCAATAGTTTCTACAAAGTACAAAGTGATGTTCATGGATTCCATGTGTATAACGACATCTGGACCCCCAGTAATCTTTTATAAACTGTGTAAGGTGGTTTTTGTAGGGATTTTTGACTTTCCATTTTTGACTGTAATAAACACCCCCTCTTTTGAAAAATGCACCGCCCCCGGGGCGTTTATTAGGAACAATACGGTATTCTATCAGTTTATTTTTGCTTCAATATAGCAACACAGCTGACATAACGACACATATTTAGATCATCTTTGTGGTAATAAAAAACAGGGAAATGGGTCATTATTACAATCAAGTAATTCCACCAGGTTCCATGACAAGAAAGTTGTTGAATCACTCCAGCCAAGGGAACCAGAACCCCAAAAACCGCATTTTCAGTTTGGGAGTTGACAACATGAAAAGTTTTAATATACTCCTAAGAAAAAAATCCCCCCAACTCCCAACTGTAGGGCTGTAAACATGGTTAAAAAACTCCTTCCCAGGGAAATGCACATACAATGCAGGAAATCTGAGGTGATTGAAATTTCATGGAAATTTAATGACAATGAAAGTGAATTAAAATCTAATGACCTCACAGGAAAATCTTACAATTCAGGAATCTAAATTAGCCTTTTTCACCAAGCCATTGCTGTATAAAGATAAAGGTGCATTTCGTGATTACCAGCAATTAGGTTTTATCCTTGGTTCACTAGATATCCTGAGAAAAGCTATTCCCAAAAATTTGGAGATTGATTCCCAATCTTGCGGTTTTTGTTATGTTGCAAATTGCTGTTTCCAACAGTACCATAGGCAACTGTGCGGTAATTTCTGTCGGGAAACGGACAGAAAATGCAAAATCTTACAGGATTGCGATCGAATTTGCTTTTAAGATTACTTACACATGAATTACTTACTAACGGTTCAGATGATATTAAAATCTCAACTTCTTTGAGGTAAGTCGGGGGCTGAGGTTGTGGATCATAAAATGCCCCTTTAAGCATGTACATTGTATGTAAGTTTTTCTTAATGTCCTCTGTCGTGCGAGATTTTATACTCAGGAACAATGTATGGATGTCCAATTATGGACTACTCTTCCACTCTACATGAAATTTCTGATTCAGCTCTTCCAGGCTCGCTGGCGGAAACGATACATTTGAGGGGCGCATACACGCCTCCCTAACGTTTGAATACATAATCTTTGAATCAAAGAAATGTCTTGTTATTAAAACCCCTTACAAAGTCTACAAAATCACAATTATGCAGAACAGGGTGATTTTTATTTTGTGAAGAAGTATATTATCCTATAAGACATTGCTCCATATCCCCAAATGTTCTCAATGTTTCCACATAGGTAATGAATTCCTTTTGGCAAACTGCCAATGCACAATACTCGCTCCTTGCTAATTGGCCAGCCTGAGCCCGAGGATTCCGCACTAACATAATGTGACACATGACGCTCGAGGGCGAGTTCCCTTTAGCATAAGATGGTCTACATTTGCATGGTCAATCCCCCAAATTCCTCAAGAAATGCTTAGAAACGTGTGCATACCTGTGGTAAGGCAAATCCGATGAAGAATGGGGGCAAGAAATAAATTGACAGCATGAATAAAAAAACTTTGCCAATGGCAGCATCTGACTGTGGTTTTCTCAAGATTCTGAGAAGACGGGCCTGACCGGTGAAGGGGCTACTGCTAGTTCATCCCAGACTTAGGCTTTAAATGAAAATTTGGTTTGTTTACCAAGTCAGTGCAATCTTCAGGACCAGTTTGTAATAAGTTTCATAAATTTGTTAAGGCTAGTTAATCTAAAACAACTAAAAGACACTATATAGGCCTACAAGCAGGGGCGGCGCCAGGGTAAAATCATAGGAGGGGTGAAACATTACACGATTAACTCATATAAGTAAAAACCGCTTGTGTGGCCCAGCCATCCGGTTTTTGTGAATGATAGGCCTGGACCTTTGGCCTCCTAAACAAATGAGGGTTTTGAAGGTAAACTCCATAAACCAAGGTTTGGTTCCAAATGAACTTCAACTTTTCAAATGAGGTCAATTTTTATTTCAGCTTTACATCTTAGCAACTTGACCTCCATGACTTTTGACCTTGGTATGTGACCTTTGACCAATCAACAATGAGAGATGCCAAATTGCACCTGTGATCCAAGTTTGGTTTCATTGAAGTATGTGGGTATTACAGGCAAATAACTCTTTTTCACGACAGCCATCAACAACAGACAACAAAAGTGGACCAAAGTGATCCCTATGCGTTTTCCTGCCTTAAGGCAGAGACACAAAGGCAGACACAAAAAACCCTACCTTTATGCAATTAATTGCTTTTTTCTGAATTTTGAAGATCTTAGGGAGCGGCCACCCCTCTGTTGGTTCCCCTGTATACCAGAAATTGTGATACAAAAAACATTTGCATATTAACAACTACATGCCCACATCAAAATCAAGTGAAATTTTGGAAATAACCTTTTCTTGAGCATATATCTAATGAACCTCTATTGCTTTTTTCCTGAATTTTGAAGATCTTAGGGAGCGGCCACCCCTCTGTTGGTGCCCTTGTATACCAGAACATTGTGATACAAACATTTGCTCTTAACATCTACATGCCCCATCAAAATCAAGTGAAATTTTGGAAATAACCTTTTCTTGAGGATATCTAATGAACCTCTATAAAACAAAGGTGCTAAGATCATGAAATGCACCTTTAAATCAGCTCTTTTGGCTCTTTTGCCCTGTGACCGAGATAGTTTTGCCTGTAATCAGGACATATGTCGCACCTACCGGTAACTTGCCCCCTCATAACCACCGGGCTGGCTACATGCCTGGTTATTTCCCCACGTTTTTTCAAGCTCTCTATAACAACCAAAATGTTTAACCTAAAAATGGTTCCTCCAACAAAATGTTGGAGGAACCATTTTTCTCCTATTCTAATATCCTTCAGCCACACGTCCACAGACCCCTCAATTTAAAAAGGACATCCGTTTTATTTGTCACACACGCATGCATGCATGCGCCTCCTCACACACACACACGCACAAACAAAACTTTTTGTTTCCTTTGGCTCTACCACTGAACTTTACAATACATATAAACCACAATTTTCAAGTTGATATTTTTTGTTTCTATAAGGCTTAATAAAGCCTTGTAAATTTTAAAATACTTCTAAAAATTCCAAAATAATTTACACCCTATGAATGAGACACATTTCATGATTTGGGAAAAAAGGAGAGCGAGAGAGACCGCAAAAATAATAAATCTTGTCCAAGTCCCCAATTTTCAAAATGTTGCTACAACAGGTGGCCTACCTGTTCTGACTGGTTTAACCCATCTCAATTAATGTAGTAAGAGGTTATTGACCAACTAACAGAATCTATGGATGATACTAATGAAAATACTTGTAAATCCCCAGGGGGGGTAGGACACGATCTGCTCGATTTGGGCATTGGGGATTTCCAAACGGTAATTTGGGGAACTGCTACGTGCATTTACTATGGCAGTCTCGGTCCCAGTGACATTAAAAAATCATCTATAATAATAATAATAATAATACCGACATTTATATAGCGCCTTTTCCACAGGATACGAAGCGCTGTTGCCTATTATTATTACGCTGCCTTCAGGAAATCGTCACAATCATTTCGCTTCACCTAGGCCGGCAGCCGGCCAAGCGCACATGCCTATCAGCACTTAGATTGTAATATCCCCCATAAAAAAAAAAACTACCCGAATATCGCTTGGGTCGACGAAGCAAGTGAGGTAAAGTGCCTTGCCCAAGTGCACAACACATTGGCCACAGCGGGGCTCGAACCCACAACCTTTGGATCATGAGTCGGCAGTCATATCCACTGGACCACATGTGCATCTCTTAAACCTTTGTTCAAAAGATCTTAGTAATATCATGATAAATTAAGAAAAAAATATTGACTTCAAATCCGTCGGGGTTAGTGGATTAACCCCGCTGCAAAATAGTGTAATTTCCAATAACGGTCATTTAGATTTAAATATTCGTGACCAGGCCTAGTCTTTAGTCAAGTCTGTGTGTAACCGTTCGATATGCGTAAGAGCGCCCTCCTACCGTTAAGTCTTTGAAAAAAATTAGCACCCGGAAGTTGATGACGTTTTGCATTTGCTGTTGCTGTTAGGTTGGCATGTCCTACCCCCCCTGTAAAATCCCCAAGTGAGATGGAGAATGGCCAGGATTTGCCCACACACAGCATCCTTTAAATGAAGAGGACAGAAATGGGGTCAGTTTATTTAGCTAATAACCAAATTTGTTGCATCTCATAAGCCCATAATGTAGCTGGCAAGATTTGACATGAAACAGTATCCAAGTGAAGAACAACAGAGAAGGGTTTTTCAGGGGGTAGAACACGACTTGCACGATTTGGGCATTAGGGATTTCCAAACGGTAAATTGGGGAACTGTTACGTACATTTACTATAGCAGTCTGTCTGAGTTATATTACAAAATCTCTTAGTTCGATACATCTTAGTAATATCATAATTTTGGAATAAATTATTGACTTCAAAATCAGTCGGGGTTAGTGGATTAACCCTGCTGCAAAATAGTGTAATTTCAATGACGGTCCTTTAAGAATTTTAAATATTCCTTGACCAGGCCTAGTCTTAGTTAAGTCTGTGTGGGTACATTCGTATGCGTCAGGAGGCCCCCTACCGTTAAGTCTTTGAAAAAAATTAGCAACCGTAAGTTTGATGACGTTTTTGGCATTTGCGGTTTGCTGGTTAGGTTGCATGTCCTACCCCCCCCCCCTTTTTTTTTTTTTTTTTTTTTTTAGGGGAGGGGCAGTCTGGAGAAAATTCTCTGTTGAGTCTGTCCCTAACCTCCCACCCTTTCTCTGCTTTACTCCTTTGTTTCCTTCCTGGGACAGAGGCTATCTTCTTCTTCTACTATATGACATAATCCACCAGCCAATGATGGTCAGAATTGATTGCCGCCATTACGGGGGCATCCACCCAAAACCTACCAATCTTTTGTAACGTCCTGTAACCACGCTTGATTAAAGGGGTTAGCAGCGATTTGCTAATCCAAAACATCGCAAAATCATCAAAATTCCTATTGTTTGGTAATTTTTGTTACTGGCATTGGATGTGCCTAACATACCTGCAAGTGGTTGGCTTGAATCCGTGTTTTAGACAAGGCAGTACTTTTTTATCTGATCTTTACTTTTTTATACGTGCTATCAAAATTCCGACTTGAGAATCAAAAAAAGCCTTTCTCGGTGAATATCCCAGATTTTAAGCGTGATAGTGTGCACCATGATCAAACGTTTGACCTCAAACACAACATATTGATCTTGTTGGTATTCTGTTCTATGTAAACCACAATCAGCTGTTTTTTTGTAGAAGTTTGGGGTCCTCGCTGTAATGTCTATGTTTGCGGAGCTGGTTTTACAAATTTCCCTATAAACCTTTTCATTTTTTTACTATTTGGTGTTGGTGTCTACATTAAAGCCGTTATATGGATTTGTACACACTTATCCCCTTGATTTATAAGTTAAAAACAAATGTATTTCCACATTTTTTTCGATTCCTCCGCATTATCGCTGCCTTTAATCCCTTAAGTATTTCAAAAGCTACACTTAAAGGAAATATGTCCATTCTGAATATTTGGGAAAATTTTGTATGATGGAAAGCTTAAGTAACGATCGATTTACATATCAATTCAAATAAGTTGAAAATTGTCAACATTTGTTGAGTATTTTGGCCCTTCTAATTTTTCTGCCCAATAGCTTACTCGAAAACGATTCCGAAAATCCACATCGCAACAAATGGTGACGTCAAAGTGGATGACCATCCATAATTTACGTCGTTGTGACCATCATATTCGCAGTGTTGCCACTTTCCTCTAACTGGGATCGATGTTTTTTTTTTATATCATAATAATTAAAACACAACTAATGAAACAAAGTAATGTCATTCTGTAACTTATTTTCAAATTTTATTATTACTTCATTAATCCATCATATTACAGTGTCAGCAAGAACAATTCGAGTCAACACGATGTTTTGGTCATCACTTGACGTCACGAGAGAGCAAAATTGGGCTTTTTTGATCAATGAAGCCGTGGCAAAAATCCGCCCGTTTTCTTCGTATGTCAAAAAAATGCAAAAATTAAAATGCCTCTATTTTGTTAACTTTACATCAAATGTATTATTTTTTCGGGAATTCGTGTATGTACATATATTTTATGAATGTAAGTCAAACTGAGCTTGACAAAATCTTGACATATTTCCTTTATCCTGCACATTTGGGTGAATTTCAGCAGGATCAACCCCAGCATGGCTGCCAGTGAGGTGTTGGAAATGGTGTAAAACCGGATTGTTGTCAAACACAGTGGTTCTCAAATATATCCAGCCAAATGTATGTACAATTGTCTGGCTCTTCACTGAATTCTGGGCATTGGTTGCTCCAGCATGGCAGACCAATAGATTGTTCCTTTCTCTGTGTGCGTTTCCACAATCACAGTAGTGTCCTGATCTGCTCATCAGTAGCTGGGAACTTCTACAGGAAACTAGATCAGCCAGTTCTGGTTCCAATTTTTTTGAGACGTCAGCCATTCAGCCCCATAGGAGTCAGCTCCCAGAGGAAAAGAAAAAATGCTCACCAGGTCCAATCCCAATATGTAACTTGGTTGATCGCAAGTGTTTCTTTCCACAAGGCAACTCTCTTAAATTCCTTTATAAGCCATTTTCAAGTAGTTTTTTTGATTTGGCTAAGTATCTCCTCTGGTTTGAGGTGGTTAGCAACTGGTCTCTGTCTGGAAATAGGGAGCTTCACATTAAACCTTGGCAGTTATACTCTTGCATGTTCGCTAGGGAGAACGCTGGAAGTACCAAGAGTGCGACTTCTTGGATGTTGAGCAAGTTGTTGAGCAAGACCACAAGAACATGCCGGATTTCCAAAAGCGCAAATCAAACACAGATGACTAAAAATCAGACTAAATCATACAAATGGAGATCGTTTTTAATGACATTTAAGGATTATACTCTGGTTAACATAAGGCGGCCAGCTATACTTGATGCAGAAATCAAGACTACTACCATAGCTGACATTTGCAAAAAAAGTGCAGTGGCTTTAGAATGGGTCTTGTAACCTTTTGATTGATATTATTACCACTATTTATAATACGGCATCTATTTAAGCCATTTTAAAGTATATGTGTCAAATATCTTGCCTTATGAAGTTGCATGCTTGCTCTTTTTCACTTATGGATTTCGTGGCTTCAGAAAGGGTCTTGAAACCTTTCATATAGCATATAGGCACTATTTATAATATGGCAGCCATTTAGCCCCATATTAAAAGTATGTGTCAAAATAGCTGCTTTATGAAAATGCGTATTTTGCTCATTGAACACTTTCTAATGACCGGTGGACCCATAAGACGAAGTCCGATTTTGATTGAAGTTTTTTTGATGGTACTATTTTGTATAGTGGACACAAATTATGCTATGAACAAAAAATCAAAAAGTTTTTAAAACAGGGGGCTATGATGCCCTAATGTTCGCTACACTATGATGGATGTTTGGGCCTGGGGGGGTTCTAAAGTTGGTTGGGTAGGGATGTGCCTCCGAGACTATGGAAGTAGGACAATAACTATACCATTTTTGCCAAAAAAGGGACCCATAGCTATACCAGAATGCAAATTTTGGGTCAATTTACCCAAATTTGACATTTTCATCCAAAAAGTGTGACATTTTAAGCAAATTTGGACAATTTTGGCTTCAAATGGCTTTTCAACAAATTTGAGAAAAAATTTCTGAAAAAAACCGACCCATGCTAACAAAAATTGGCATGAAAAAAGGGGTCAGTGATATACCAAAGGCTGAAAATGGGACGATGTCTGTGGAACGTCCCTGCTGGTCATTTGTGTTGAGAAAAAGCCCCCCCCCCCCTGGGTTTGTAAGAGGCTTAGAAAAGAATGTGTTTGGCCCAAATATAGATCTATTTAAGGAATGCATGATTAGTCACCTGGCTTTTTATGCGTCTAGGAATTGTATGTTCTCCTCGTTAAAATTTATGACTCTTAAACATAACAGATGCACTGTGTGTGTTTATTTGAAAAGGTACAATGTACTGGGGGTTAGCGGGACGCACGCGAAATATGCTCCAGGACCATGCACCAGTCTTATTATCTCATAAGGACAGCTATTCCATATTTTTCTACTTTAATGTTTTATTATTCCAATCTCCAACTCTTAAATACAAATAAAATCCTATAAACTAAATTTGTTACTGCAGTGGGGATTCGACCCACGACCTTTAGATAACAAGACGAGCGCCCACAGACACACGCCACGAAATCCGAGCTGGCAGGAGGCGGTCTTTTGTAATACTTCAATATAAAATTAACGGAATAACGCACACAACATAATAATGAAATAGCGCCCGCTATGAGACTGGTTGAAAATATATGCTCTGGAGCATGATTTGGGCAAAATCTCCAAGAATCTAGGGGGACAACAAGCTTTTAAAGCATAAACCATCAAATTTTGATCCAACTCACAAGATACCTGGGTAATTCCTGTTTTAAGGGTCCAAAATCGCATGTTTTGTGACTCAGTCATGCATATTTTTCTGAGTGTGGTTACATTGGCCTAATATGTGGTTGTAGTTCAAAATGTGATCAAATGAGTTGATAAGGATGTGAATTTACATATTTACTACAAAAAAAATTAGTGAAATCATTTCCAAAATCACAGGCCTCTCTTTTTGTTAAATAGCCGTTTTCATGTCCCGTAGTTATGTACGACACAAAAAGGAGTAAATTCAGTGTACTGCTACAAAACATTAAACTTCAGGCGGTATTCAAGAATGCTGCAAATAATGTTTCACAATTGTGTTGTACATTTCTAGTTAAAACAACCACTTCCAAAACCTTGAAATTGAAAGTAGAAAACAGGGACACAAAAAACTTCATGTCCCATTTATGTCTGACACCCAAAAATTTTAGGAAAATACCCCTCAAACATATTAAAATTCATGGGAGAAAACAGCAAATGAACCAATTGGTTCTCTGGTTTCTTACTCTGAAAAAAAAATGATAGAATTATTATTCTAAAAAGTCTAGATTAGATGGATTTGAGTGATAAACTGAGTGTAAAAATGAACTTTAGCCTTTTTTACAAGGTTTTGTGTCCCAGTTATGTACGACTTTGTTTAAATTCATTTCTTTCAAGTAATCAGATTATTTTCCAGATATTCACTTTGGTATATAAAGGGGGCCCAACAAATTCAAATAAGCACATAAATATTTTAAGATTTTCTATTTTCTTCTTTAGGGGTTTAATGTTCAAGTCATGTCAGTAATGAACACAAAGTGCTGACAATTTCAGTAGTTATTGGCATCATAGATGTTTTGGGTAATTAAGTCTAAAAATTCCTTTGGATTCCAAAAATATAAGTGTTCTCTACATTCAGAAGAAACATTTCAAGATCAATTATCAAGTTGATTTTTTTTGGGGGCACATGTCACAGAATTGGAACTTAAACAGGAAATCACCCCCATATCAAATAATTTCTTCCAAATATCAATAACAAAATAGTTTAATTGAAATCATCCCGGGGGTTAATCCACAATGCACTTGCAATATCGCGATATTGACCCGTGGTGATCTCACCCCACAAATGGCCGATGTCATCTATTTTCCAAAATGCTTGCTCCAGTAGTTATCCTCTCTCCGGCTACGTACAATTCTACCAAAAAGATTTAACCGTTAACGGTGAGTTCGATCATCTTTGGGAATCCAGCCCCATGATTTACCCGGAAGTAGTATCGATTTTGATATCAGATGGATAAGGCATTATTTTTCTCATTGTCGCCTGAAATGAGCCCTCAAATCCATTCAAGATATAAACAGAAAAATGCCGTTTTATGGTTAACCATCAATATTAGCCCAGTATTGAATAGGGCTTTGCAGCATGCATTATTGCGTCTACATCAAAACCACAAGTTTGTTTCCCACCTTAACTTGATGGGTGTATGTGCAAGTCCGGTTCTCTATCAAGTAGAGAACACACTTACATGAAATCGGAACAAGCACTTTACAACCCTGGATACTGAATAGAAAAATGCATTGTGAAAAAAACTGATGTCACTGAATAAATCCAAAGTGCTTGGAATTCTGCTAAATGTTCCTTCTATAGCAATAAGTTGCCCACAGTGAAACCCCAGTAAACTCTAACGGTTGAGAAGCTGTCATATCCCTGTGCTTGGTCAATCCATATCATCAGGTTGTCCTCCATTTATGCGCCGTCACCGTGCAAGCACATTGCTCTCATAACAAGGTCTTTATTATCACTTCCTCACCAGTTAAACCTGCCCTTCACACCCACCATAACAACATTGGCTTTCAGCAGGCACTCCCTCATATACATCAGGTCTTCCATGGAGCAGGTTTGTACATGGTTGTTTGAACCGATTCCCATAATGCAATTGGACATTGCACCTGGTTGGACCCCACAAGAGCTTCTAACAGGCCTTGCATACGTTTCTACATGTATAAGGTGACCACCCGGGGGTACTCGACCCAAAATTGGGTGACAGTGTGCGTCCGCCGGTAAAAAAATCGGATACCCCATGTTTATAGTGAAGCAAATTGTTGTACAAAATAAATGACCCATTATATAGTTGGTCCCCGAAATTTCGACCCATTTCTATAGTGTGGCTTGGAAATTTTTCACCATTTTTCACCATATTAATGCTCGCAAAATTGGCCCATTTTCATAGTAACATTTTTTGTTGCGCAATTTGGAAAATCAACCATTTTCATTGTGTGATTTTACCAAATCAGAAAACTTGACCCATTTTCATTGCATAGTAAATATTGCGACCAAAATTGAAATGGACCCATTTATATAGTAGTCAATGACCTAAAAAATGACCATCAATATAGTAGCATGGGGAAAAATGACCCATTGGTATAATAGTAAGGGGTGACACTTGGACCATATCGGCGGCACATAGTACCTACCCTTTTCCACTTGAGTACCCCACCACCCCCCCCCCGTGAAGTGACACAATCTCGCACCTAACCTATAGCATGTTTCCACACACACACATTCCGGGCTTTCACCTTTCATTATTGAAGAAAGGTTTTGTGGTTCTTAAATTTATTGTACCCCCACAGGCACTAACAGCGATTAGCCAATCAGAGATAAGGTTATATCAAGTTAACTCTTGTAATGAGCCAATGCTGAAATATCATTAAATTAAGCCCAACACAGCTAAAACTCCCTAAACCTCTCTGAACTGAATGCTGAAAATGCAACAAGTTAAAAAAAATCTGATGAGTCATCATACTAACACCCATAATAGGGCAAGGCGGGCCAAGCGACACCCTCATGGCTTAACCCTCATCTTACAATCAGTTTTTTTGTAACACAGGTTACCAGGGGGGGGGGAGGTGGTTACCCACCCCCTCAAAATTTGTTTAAACCCCCGATGGCTGATTTTTTGATTTACCGTGGATAGCTATGGTCGCCCTCTCTGTCCAATTTGATACCTAAAATAAGTACCCAACATACCTATTATGGCGTCCCCAATGACGTCATCAAAGTCCGCGAGAAATGGCAAAATCCATTTTGGGTTAAAAATATAGGAATATCGGATTTTCATGTGGTTTTTCAGCTCAAATGATGTCATTTTGCTAGTTTTACGTAAACATGGAATTTTTAGAGTCATACTGTGTATAATATTTTCAAAATGCACCATAAAAAATATCCTTGGTGGTGGCACCACCCCCGCCCCCCACCTTCGACTTTGTGACGGCATACACTACCCCCGGTGAAGTGCTACCTTCACCATTTTTCCGCTAAATGACCGCAAAGGATTGAGAGACGATTCTAAAGCCTTTTAGCTACTTTTTTGGAATTTTTAGTGCACCGGATCGAAGTTCACTAGGGGGTGGTAACCCCCCCCCCACCCGTTAAGACGAGGGTTAACGCCCGTGGCCTAACGGCCTACCCCTCTGAGGGGGCAATTTCCCATTTGGGATTTCCCTCTCAGGGGGGTCAAAAGGCCACATTTCCCGGTCAGAGGGCTAAAAAAAACGGCTGATTTGAGCATGATTTGCAAATTTTTTTCCCGCCAAAGTCGGCAGCGGGGCAACCTCCTCACCCCTGCCCCCCGCCTGTTACGCCACTGTTACGCCCCGATCATGAACTGGGGCAACCGGGGCGGGCCCCTGGTTTCGAATCCTGCTCAAGATGTCCCATCTTCTTTTAACCTTCTATCCCTTTAACCCTTCCCCTCACTCCAGGCAGAAAGGCAAGAAACAATAACGGTGTTATGGGTTAAAAAGCGGTTTCTATAGTACAGTAAACCATAGGGCTTATGGGATTGGTCTAACACCCTCTAATGCAGTTACAGTTGTTGGTATTTACCTGAAATCATACTGGGGGTATAAGAAGGCATCCCCAAAGAATTGAATAGCAGACAATTTTGTTACTTCTTGGAAATCATTTGACATTTCTTGCCTCCAACTAAGGAGCATGTCCTAATTGTTGTAGTAAATTAATTATAAAATGTCAGCCTGCTGACACGTATAATGGCCTACTAGTGAAGGGGGTTATAGATTACTTGACATTGATAATGGCCTGACACAGTTTGGAAATGAAGGGGCAATGCATATGCATATTATTCTATGCTATCGGGGTTCCCATATTTAATAGGTCGCCATGGGCCAAATTTCCCCTGATTTTGGTCCCCGGGTTTTGGTCCTCAACTTGCTCTAAATATAAGGGAAACATAAACAGACTGAGTCTTATTTGAAGGTGCACCACCTTGTGAAATGAAACCCCAATTGAATTTTTGAACACAATTGTTGAGGTTTGAAAGTTTTTCATAATTACATAGGCAACAGCTTATTTTATAAAGTAATTTAATCAAAAATGGCAGGAATTAGTATTGTAATGAATGTAATGCCATGCAATGCATCAATCATAATGTCAACCTTTAATGTGAACAATGACACTCAGTTTTCGTGCTACTACTTTTTTGGTGGTAGCATTCTGGTATTACTATTGAAGTAGAAAAATCACATTGCAAGGACCACCAGCTACAGTTTACCTGGTTTTATCATGATTCCTCCCTTTAAATGGACTTCTTGTCTCAATGCAAACCCGAATCCCATATGATGTAGTAATACTGGTCATACATTGCTGTAACAAAATTTGTGCCTGTTTACCACACATAATAGTAGTTTGGCTTTATTACTTTTCTATCGCTATCATTGTTAAATTTAAAGCCAACAAATTAACTGTTTTTACCACAATTGCTAGTAGAAACATTGGAACATTCGTTTACGAATAACTTGGCTATAAGCAGTCATTGTACAGTGGAATTTGTCCAACAATCTGACTCAGGCCGAATCAAAAACTGTTCCATAAGCTGGTAGTCTACAAAGCTTGGGAGGACTATCTCATTTCATATTTCAGACCCAATATCATGAATATCAGTTGCAAGCAGTTCAGTATCTCTTGCGATCAATGACCTGGTTCATGGTTTAATAATGAGAATCTACACTCATAGACCCAATACCAGATGACAGAGCTGAATGTGTAAAACTATGTTTTGTGTGGTGTGTGCACACACACAGAACTTGTAACACATGCATGAGGTTGTGGGTCATTCAGGATTAATCTTCCTATGGGCAGAAGAAACAAGTAGGGAACTTCAAATTTGTTTCGGCATTTTTTCATCCCTCGGCTAATCTCATTGAGAACCCCCATGAACACACCACACACACACTTAGCCATTAATGTACATAAATACAACTGATAGCCCACAATTTTTTTAACTCTAAAATTTAAAGTGATTGTCAGATTTATTGATAGGCAATTTCAAAATGTTGGGGTGTAGGCACTGTCACATTTTATGAACATTATATGCCTTGATTTGTTGAGCAGTGGATGATAGCCTTATGGATTAGCCTTGGATAATTCGAGAAAATCAAAAAAACGTGGAAATGCATTTTTTAACTTATAAATCAGACTAAGTGTGTACAATGGCATATAACTGCTTTAAGTAGAAACAAACCCCCAAATAGTGTAAAAAGTAAGTATTTGAGAAATTTGTCATAACCTCTCCCCCAATAACATGCCGTGACACGTCTCAAAATCCTAATGCCCTAACAACTGATGGTGGTTTACACCAGCAGAATCACAAAGAACATTCAATATTTGTTTGAGTCAAACTGTATTGATCATGGCACAAAATATTCATGCTGAAAATCTGTGGTATTCAAAGACTTTTTATCTCAAGTCGGAATTTTGATACACACGGATAGACATACCGAGCAATAAAAATACTGCCTTGTCTTTAATGACACAGATTTCAACCAACCACTTTGCAGGTTATGTATCACATATCCATGTCAAGTAACAAAAATATAAAAATACGAATTTTGCATGATTTTTTTCGATGTTTTTCGGAAATAGCAAATCGCTGCTAATCCCTTAACTTTGAACGTTGAAATAGTTCATTTATCAGTGTATGGTCCCAAATAATCAGTGTTTCAGGCTACCCCACCCCTTTAACTTTAAACTGACACTAATGAAAAAGTATGAAGCGCACTGCACATTTGCATAAATATGATTTTTTCAATTTGGCCCCCCTTTTCCAAATGATCATCATAGGCATAGAAGAAAAGCAGTATATTTACACATAACACTAATATCCCCAACACCTAAGGGCCACAATAGAGGCTAAAAGACTCCCTATAATTTGTAGGCAACGGAAGTTAGCCATAACTTTAAATCAACCAATTTTGTCATTACATGAATATCACATACTCATACTTCCATTGGTATCAAACCAAACGGTCACCGACCGGTGGCACAGTGTGTATGCTGTGGGAATCAACTTCAGCGTGTGTTGTTTCTTGTTTAATACGTCTTTTGCCATCGTCTGCTGATAATGTCGCATAGTCATTTATTCTAATACATTTCTGCTTTACCCATAAGAGTGCTGATTTGATCTTAATATTGCCAAGTAGGGTTAATTCATATTAGCTTTCAAACCTTTATGCAAAACTATCAATTTGGAAAAAATTGTGAGGGCACAATTTTTCACATTGCCATGTCTCTTTAAGTTTATCTTTTGTTCGGATTACCAGTCTTGCCTAGATAATTATTTGAAAAGAAACTAGCTTTGCGCAAAATCCCTCTATGGATCTTTTGTTACAAATTCTCACAATTCTTACTTCAAACCCCTGTACATGTAGCTTTGTGCCAATACCATAAAGCCCTGTAAACAGATTGCAGAAAAATTGGGATGTGGAAAAAAAATGAACCGTGGGTTTCGTTGTGCGCGACAAGTTCACACCATTTAGCTTCAATTTGAACTTAATCCCTGTCGTTGGTCCAGCTGCTCGCATGTATTACCATCCCATGGCAAAACCTGGGCTATGTTTTAAATGTTGTTCACTCTGCGCCACAAATATTGGTTTACAACAAATACAAACCCGCCGGAGCACTAAATCAAAAATTCAATCTTGGTCTAATCCGATCTAGCTTCTGTTGTTCGGTTACGTATTTGTAATATTAGGCCTCTGTGGGAGTGTAGGCCCTACTAGACTTTTTTGCATGGCCTACAAAACCCAAGCCTAGATTTCCAGGACTGTATTTCTTCAGTGGCAAAGTGTGGTTTATTGTAAGGAACAGGATCTAAATATTTCTTTTTTGTTCTAAACAATTTATACATTGGGAGACTAGAGTAACTTATTTTTTCAAACAATGCTCCATTTTCCCCTCAATATTGTGACACAGTCCCAAGTTTTATTAGCTTAACTCATAAGCTTATTGGCTATAAAAAAATGTCTTGAGAAAGCTGCGATGTGAAAAAACCCTCTAAAATTATTAAACACTTTATACTAAGTTTGAGATCATCAAATTTTTAAACCACCAAACCTGTCAACTTTCCTGTGTTTGTTTAGTGACTTCTTTGGACTTGGAAACAATATGTTGATACTTTAACTCTTAAAAGGCCCGGGGGGAGGGTGGGATCCTCGACAATTTTTGTTGTACCTCACCTATTTGTTATTTTTTCACGCCGAAACTACTAGCAGGGTACAGTAGTGAAAGAGTGTGCGCTTCCGGATAAAATTGTGAATTTTTGCACACAAGTACTTTAGGCATTGATAATCCATAAAATTGATGGAAGCACTTGCCAACCCCCCTTAATGGACCCAGCTTGAATTTCAAAGTTATACAGGGGTCAGAATTTTAAAATGTTCTGAATGTGTTGAAAAGCACACCATGTTTGTCTGGTTACAAGGATTCCAAAAAGGTATAGTTTACATTATATACCTCATATATAGATCCCTGTCATCTGATTGGTTAAAAGTGGAGGCATAAATTCAACTAGCTTCAAGAATTGAACCAAAAATGAACTATGCCCTGGAAGAGCGGGCATAGTTCATGAACTATGCCCTGGACACCTCTTCCCAGCGTAAAGGACTGTCGTACAAACTATTCATCCGTATTATGAGTGTACATATTGAAGCTGGTGTAAGAGATGAATATAAGCAGCCCCTGATCGTATTTTGTTTACCCGTACTGTGAAATGGCTGAATCGCAGCATCAGACCATCAGTATCATACTTTTGAGCTTGTAGATGAAGATCTGAAAGGAATCAGAGATGCAGCTCAAAGGGCTAATACCAAACGGCAGGTAAAGTACACCGTGAAGATATTCGAGGATTATAATTTGACATTGATGACGCGGCCATCTGCAGGCCATGTAAAACTGCCCAATTCGGAGCTGCGATCATCGAGTCAATGAAATGCAAAGAAAATTGTACGCATCTTGCCGACAAAAAAATGGCAAGAAAATCGATTACGGTGATCCGTTTTGGACTCCAACATCACTTCCTCAACACAAGAAATGTTGATTGTTAATTCTTCACAAGTTTTGCACCCTAAGTTACACAAAATTGTTAAACCATGCATGCATGCATGCCATGCCCATGCCGATCCCGTCGAGGGACCCCAATGACAAGATCCCTCAACAAAAATAGGGTTAAATACTTGAACATCAAGTTTAATCTTTAGCATCAACTTGAAATAGCTCACCCCTTAGTGTGTTTTGGATCCAAATTATCTATCTGCGAAGCTTAATTTGATGGAAAAGTATTTTTTTCTTCCCTATATATGACCGTGGACCCAAACGACAGGATCATGATCATAATGATATAGGCCTGTGTTAGCATCCTGGCTAGACAGTTCTCTTAAACCAATAAGAATGACAAGACTATACATATTCAGATACTTAAAACAATATTGACTGCTTTTTATTCGGAGCATGGTTGAAACTATAGGCCCTCGGTGATCTCGAAACCATACTATGCATCGGCTTACGCCTCGGGGCATAGTATGGTTTCAAGATCACCTTGGGCCTATAGTTGCAACCATGCCCCTCATAGCAGTCAATATTTGTATACTATCTATGGCTTATAGTTCCGGAGTTAAGGGGTCAAAACTGTAAAAATGGTGAAATAGTCAATGTTGGTGTATACATGGGTCAAAAGTCGCTTTGATTCAGGTAATATGTGGTGCAAACTGCAAATTGTTACCCTAGCTTAAAGGACTGAAATAAGGAAAAGTTTGCCTTATCTGTTATGCTTAGTTTTCACGTTATCAAACAAAATAGGTCACAGGTAAATAGAATCCCAATAGCTGTTGACTTTATTCGCCATTTTGGTTAATAACCAAACATGTAAGATAGTTAATAACCAAACACGTAAGATAGTCAAAACTACTCCTATACTTTATTCATGAGCTAAACCAACAACTTGAACCACGTTTTACAAATATTGGAGCAACTTTCAATTTTTGACCCCTGTACAAACCAAAATTGACTTTTTCACCATTTTAAAGTTTTTACCCATAATTTCAAAACTATAAGCCATAGGTAGTATAAACGATACCTTTTTGGAATCCTTGTGACCAGGCAAACATCAGGGTGTGCTTTTCAACAGAATCGGAACATTTTAAAACTTGACCCCTGTGTAACCTTGAAATCCAAGCTGGGGGCCATGAAAGGGGTGTGGCAAGTGCTTCCATCAATTTTTTTTGATTATCAATGCATAAAGTACTTGTGTACCAATTTTCACAATTTTATCCAGACTTGCACACTCTCATAAGATCGGTGAACTACAGTCCCCCATTATACATGACTTTTTCTTTGAAGCCTTGCACTCGATTTTAAAACCACTTTAAACAAAATTGGACCTACAGCTATGATGCAGCGTTACGTAATCACGCACTGCTATTTCCCATTGAAATTACACGGAACAGCAGAAATTATCCATTTTTTTGTGCTAAGGATACAGTTACACTATGTTTTATCTATTTATTTGATTTATTTGTAGTAAGAGCATGTGTGCATATACTTTGACGCACATCATGGCCAAAAAATCCAACTTTTGCTTGAAAAAATGGCGAAAACCATGAATTTTGCGATTTTTTGCATTTTTGCATGACGTCATGTTTGACGTCATTGTGACATCATACAAGGCATGTTTGAACTTTTTGGTATCAATGGACTCGGGAGGGTCATAGCTATCCATTGGTACCACACATATGATAGTTCATCAATCCATTTTGAGATACTGGGGGGGCGGGTTGTATAATTTACTTGATCCTCGCATACATCGAATTGATTCTGCTAGACTCATGCATATATAGGTCATCTTCTTCTAAATACATAATATATAATTACAGCCACTTGAGAAAGACTGAAATACATTAGCGCTCATGTCTCTGGTGTCCACGTAAACACAGTCCTCTGTGGTCCAGCGGTAAATCTCACACCTAGATAGCGAGAGGACCGGGTTCGAGACTGTATTTTTCGTCTTTATTTAATTCAATGCTCGCCAGTTTCTCCAAGTTTCTAATATTTGTCTAATAATTCTCTTGGGTTGTATCATTGATCCTCCCGTACATCGAATTTAGTTTTGCTTTGTCATAGATTCTGCTAGAATCATGAATATTGGTCATCTTCTAAATACAAAAATATATAATTGGCACACATGTTTCTGTGACCATATTCCATTCAATTTACAATAAGATCTCTCCCCGACAACTCAGCTGATAATCTACCTTAATAAGGGGAATAAAATGAGGACAAATACAAAATTGAATTTAGTAAACAGTAAATGAACCAAGTAGAGACTCAATTCTTTTCTCCTTGTATCAAAGGATTATCACTCAGCATAGAATTTTCTTATGCCCCAATAAGCCTATTATTCTAAACCCACATCAGATCATTTTATGAAAATAGTAATTTAGACTACTAAAAGTATTTTCTCATTAACAAGGCTGAAACTGTTCAAGCACACATACATGCCCCACATGCATAATGTACTGCATGTATATAAGAAAGGTTTTACCATTTTATTGACAGGTAATATTCTGTTTGTCAAAACTGTATAATTTCTGGTTGCTCAGTTGAACTCAAAATATATTTGACTAGGCAGTCCCCGGGTTTTGCGATCAGTTGGGTTTTGCGATCAGTTGGGTTTTGCGATCAGTTGGGTTTCACGATTATCCAGCTTGAATGACCCCTGCTGACCTTGTCATGACTTTTAAAATTTTTGACATCAACAATCGACCCCACCAAGTTTCATGTCCATACACCACCGTTACCCATTTGACCTCCTTTTACCTTGAATGACCCTGATGACCTTTGATCCACTAACCAATACAAACGCAGTCTGCAGACGGTCAAGGGGCACCCACCCACCAAGTTTCAGGAATGTGCGACCCCCGGTCTCCGAAAAAATAGATGCGGTCGGTCAGACAGACAGACCAACCACCGGTATTTATTTAAGGTGGGCTATAGAATGTTTCAGATCACTTTGAACACAGGCTCATTTGATGACTTTAATCACCCTGATCCCACTTTTTTGTTCAATTTGCTTAATTTTGGTGGCAATACCCATGTTTTGGGGTATTAGGAATCACACTATACAACTTTCATCTCACCATAGGCTTTTGTTTTCTTGAAAATGCAGTTTTTTGCTTAAAATTGAGCTCTGAGGGCGCTTTCCTATAAAATGCGCATCCTATTGAAAATAGTGATTTTAACATTCAAAACGTTGGAGTTTTATTATGAACACTCGCTGAGAATTTGACTTACATGGTGTTTGCGGTTTTAAAACTGTAGGCTTTTAATGTCATAAAAATGCCCTCCATTGAAACCTACACATAAGAAAGTTCATTGACCCCTGTATATATTCCAATGAGAGTGTTTTCATCAAATTTTAAATTGCTGCCACAGGAAAATGGTAAGTGTTACACAGCTCTAATCTTCAGGAAATGATGAATCAACCATTCCGATGATGGCTCACTGGTTAAAATTTAAAACTTTTGATACGATGTGTACTTTTTGGGAAAGCGCCCTCGCAGTCGAATTTTAAGCTAAAACTGCAATATCGAGAAAACGTAAAGTCGTGGTGAGATGGAAGTTGCATAGATTGATTCCTTGCAGGCCAAAACATGAGAATTGCCACAAAAAAGAAGGTGATTAAACAAAGCTTATCAAGTTATGGTCAAAATTATGATTTTTGGCCAATATTGTGGCCATTTTGGATTTTCCCCTGGGGCACCATGGTTTTTGCACTTTTAAAAATGCTTTCTTCAAAAATGGGATAAGCATCATTAAAGTCATCATTATAACCTGTGTTCTATAGCCCATTAGCCAACTTCAAATTAGGGGTGGGCTTATACCCGGGGAGGGGCTAAATTATCAGATACAAAATTGCAAAATCATTTCAAGAGCATATCATTCACCAGATACCATTTTATGTACAATTTTGTTGTAGTAGATATTAAAACATTCAAAGTAAAAGTTCAATTTTTGCATCACATTCCTCAAAGTAATTCTAGTAAACAAGCCATCCCAATGCATTAGGCCCTACTTTGATGGCTCTATACAATAGTTCCAAGTTTGGAAATGTGGTTTTGTTTGTGTATACTGGCACATTGTTTTCTGAATGCTAAAATTACCACCTGGGCTTATACCCGAGTGTATGCTAGTTCCTGTATTTTCTTTAAAAATTGGGGTGGGCTTATACCCGAAGGTGGGCTTATACCCGAGTGGTTACGGTAATATCCAGATATAAAATAAGGACACTGACTATCTGCATTGTTCAGCAGATAGAATAATCTGCCACACACTTTAGTTTGAAAGGGTTGAAAATATTTCTGATCACAAAAAGAGGACCTTGTCAATTGGCAAAAAATGTGACCATAAGTTGTTGTTTTTTGTTTTTTGTTTTTTTCCAATTCAATTTGGTGAGCAAAAGTTTATTTTTGCACTACATTCAATTTGGTGCACACCAAATAGCTTGTGTGAAATTTTAAATACACAAAGATATTACCAATAGCCTAGTAGCGTGTCCAGTTTATTTTACCAATTAAAAAAATTATTTTGCCAGGTAAAAAAAGGTTTTGTCAGCCAGCACCAAAAATCATGCATGTAAAATTACAAGTTGCCGCTCATTTCTTCAAAAAGGAAAAAGGAAAAAAACCTAAAACACACAAACATAAACAAAAACAAAGCTAGCTTTATAATTTTCTTGTTAGATGTGTGTGTGAGTGTGTGTGTGTATGTGTGTACACCAGGGTCCTGTTTCAAAACTAGTCCAAATTCCAGTTCTATTTACGTATCTCCTTTATCAGGCTGATGATATAAACTGCGTCACGAACATATTCGCAATTTCTCAGTTTCCGGGACCGGTTTAGCAAACACAAATACACCCGCCCGAACTAGTAACCTGGATATTAAATATATCCACAAATGATCAAGGTTAATTGATGCTACATTTTGGTCCACAATGTCTTTGACTCCTCCCCCGAGGGAAAAAAGTAGAATTAACTCCTACCAGAAGGTTCCAACTCTTATCTTTAAAAAAAAAGTTCACACAAACCAGAAATGGAACACTGACCAGGAGCATGTGTATTCATAATACCCTATCTATACCCACGTGGGTATACAATCAGGCGTGTATTGACCAGACATGCGCAGCAAGTAGCAAGTCGAAACCTAGATTGCCTCCCTCCTCTCTATCTCCCTCCAGTGGGTATGTCCCTAGCTACCTAAGTATGTGTGTACTATAATCCTTGTGTACAAACCATGCGTGTATGACTGAGAGCCGCACGCTAGTAATGACCTACTTTAATGACAGAGCGAACACTAGTAAAGTTAGTGACTTGCGCACACACTGCCTTACATAGAGTACACACACACATGTATGCAACACAAGTGCGTTAGGGATTGACCTAATTTTGTAAGCTTCTGTTCATTGATCGACCAGTGACTGATAGCTAATCATGCAGTAAGCACAGAGGCCGCTTACAAGTCACTCTATTGGCCCGCTAATTTGCATAGCATGCCTTCAAGACCATACAGAGGGCTGGGTTTCCACATGGGGGGTGTATCCTTCATTGCAGGGTATAAAAGGCCAAGGCAGTGAGTAGTACCATTCATTCTCAATGGACTCAGTGAGTGACCATACTACTACCACCACCACCTCTATCTACAACTTCCTCAACTGGACCATATTATTATACCACTTCACAGACCCCAGATTTTACTGACCTGAGAGATTATTAAAGGACATCATATTATGCTATGTGTGCTTGTGGACTGAATTCCTTTGGCTGTTTATGTTTGACGAGCAACTTCTAGACAACTTGTAAGTGCATGACTTAGCAACACTTTCTTCTACCTGATTATTTGTTGTTTCACATAAAATGTTAGTTTATCCAGGTGCCTATGCACTCTCATTGTGTGTGTGTTTAATTTGCTCTCTCTCACATTTTCTTTCATATTCAACAACTGAATGAATCTTAATTTGTTTTGTTTGTATGTTGTTGTCTTTGTTTACTTTCTCCCTCTCCCTCGCTATTTCTCTCCCTCTCAATCTCTCTCTCTCTCTCTCTCTCATAATCTCTCTCGCTCTTTCGATAATGGTGGTTGTTTCGAAGATCGGCCATGTCTAGGTCCACATTAGAAAAACAGTTGCCATGGTGCGATCACTTAATGTTTATGACATACTTTTCACCCATAGTTTGTAGCGCTGTAAAACCACATTCACAACTGCGGTTGATTTAAGTGACGAGAATCAAAGACTTGTTCAGACAGTGATTAACACCCCAATTTTGTTGTAGACAAAGTGTAACTTTACCTTTCAGCTACGAGAAATAGGTGTTTTGGGGGGCTACACATCCAAAATGAGTCTAAGATAATTGGTTAATTGTAAAATACTTCACTTTTGTTTGAAGCCCCATAATCTCCCTTTCCTCCCATTATGTGTTAGAGGTAATTTATTGCCCGAAACATTCACCGCAGCCCAGAGAATTATTATACAAGAGTATATCGGGTCAAAAGGTGAAACATAATGTAGATAGGCCTGTCAGAGTCCAGGACTCCTACTTTAATTTCCCCTGTCATGTGAAAAAAGAACTGTAAATTCATTCTGTGTCCAGTTTCATAGACAACAGAAAAAGGTAAAATGATTTATTATAGGCCCTACTTTGTCTTGTTTGAAGTGACGATGCACGCGTATACCCAGTGCCGCCTTTCAGTTGCAGTGCGACTGTACCAACTTTCAGCGCGCACATAGGCAAAGCACAATGTATACGCCCACGTCGCTACTTCATACTTTGTGCTGGACAGAGTATGTGTTAGAAATCCGAATCTGCTGCGTTTTTTTTTCAATAGTACGTTCAATCTCTGTACCAATTAGCATAGGTCAAATGCTGCGTACATTGTACACCATTATTTTTAACTGCGAGTTTTATTTTCACGAAGGTGAAAATTCAAAATAACAACACACAGAAATCTATTTCTGTATGGAATTACAATTATCCTTGTTTCGAAACAGCTTCCGCAAAAAAAAAAAAAATCAATTTCCCAGCACTTGAAATGCCCAAAATTCTGTACATGAAAATCAAAGCGTAAATATTATTACTGAAAAGGCTGTTGCACATTCCGTTAAAACCAAAGAAAATGTTAACAGGCGATTGAAATGTAGTCCTACAAAAGACAAAGAATCAAACAAAAACAATATGCCTGACCACATACATTTTGTACCACTTGGACTCATTAATGTTCCACAGAGCACTCGGACTCATTAACAATGCCATTAATTAAAAGTAATGATTAGTATGTGCTGGCTGCCAATGTTGTTATATCAACCACTTCAAGTTCTACGCAATAGTTTTGCGGTCAAGCGAATAGACTGCATCATATTTTTTAAGTCTCTCAATTGGGATTTCCTGCGAGTGTGTCATGTTCAGACAACAGATTCACCCCGGCTCAACTTGGGCTTAGGTGGAATGGAACTTATTTTCAAATCCTAGATTTAGGGGTTTAGGAGTTTCAATTTTGAAATGTAAGCCAGGTTCAATTACACAGTTAATTAATTACAGCAAGTTAATGAAATCAAAATGAACCAGAGCTTAGACGCAAGGTCAGAGCGGAAAAACAAACGGGCTGCTCCGTACAGTTTTTAACATGCCACTCTGCAACGCGACTGAAAAAACCCACAAGGTGGTAAAAAAATTGGCACTCTTCAAAACTCAGAAGTGCCGCCCTCATCTTTGTCCTATGCCATATAGTTATGACTGCTTGAAAATAAGGGAGTTAATTGCAGTACTACACATATAGATTATTCGAATAATTAGGTTGGGTTCCCCTAGAACCCCCCCCCCCCCCTTGGGCACTAACGGAATTGAAAAAATCAAGATATTTTACAATTAAAGAATTAAAGTAATTAAATCTTGGGATTTATTTGCTTAGATATATACCTTAGGAGGCAATTAATTAATAATTAATAATACTTAAATCAAATAACCTTTTATATGCTGATACGCACACTTTATTTTGTAATGAACTGCTCTTAACTGGGTATAGTCTATGGCGAAAAAAATAACGGTTGATTTGAAGTTTCTGAGAAAAAAACAGGATGGTATAAATTTGGCTATATTTTGCAATGATTATTTTAATGTGGTTTCTATCTAAGTAGATAAAAAATAATTATTTTGGTTCAAACTTATATTGGATTTGCTGATGATAGAAATGTGCGAACCACTCTTTCGTAAAGTTGACAAATTTCAATTTGGCACATAGGTCATTGGTCAAAGTTCGGATTTTCATTTTTAGTATGTTGTTCTTACGTGACCCCATTAACTTATGGTAGTGTCATGATCAACTCCCATGGGAAAGTGGTTTATTTGGGTTGGTCCCTAGCGAACCCCCCCCCCTTGAGCACTAACAGAAGTTTTTTTAGCTTGGGCAACTTAAGTTGTAAAAGCTAGTTATGACCAGCTTCCGCTTGAAAAAAAAAAGGGAGTTTTTTTTCTAGTTAAATTGCAGTTACACAATAGAATAATCTTAAAGAGTTAGTGTTTGGTTAAACCCTCGCGAAAGTCAAATTAGGATTTCTGGGCCGCCACCGCATGCAGAATATTTGGTCGCCAGAATTCAGTTTCTTTTGACAATCATTGATTTGAAGGAGTATGGTAAAAGGGAGCCACAAAGTGGGTGGAAGTCATTAACTTAAGTTTGAATGGCTTGTGATATATTACTGTACTAGTATTTCGGATGAAATTACGTAATTAGATATATTTTCAGGCGTAGTGACACTATTCGATGACCAATCAGTTAGAAATTCAGCGCTGCATATCCTTAGAGTACCATAAATGTACGAGTTGTTGGAACATCAATTAATACTGTTTTTTTGGAAAAATGGCGGGGGGGGGGGGACTTTTTTTTTTTTTTTTTTTTTTTTTTTTTTTTTTTTGGAAAGGGGGGGGGGGGGGGGGGACAGACAGAGAGACAGATGACAGGTTCCGCATCATTAGCACCATACTACATGTATGTATGGCGGTGAAAATTAAGAATTCACATAATTTGCAATTCCAGAAATGTTTTTGTTTTGTTATTGCTGTTATTGTCATTGTTGTTACTTTGTTTTGATATTGTTTATTTGTTGTTCATAGACATCTTTGTGTTTTTTATTTTAAAAACAAACAAAAAAACTGGCAATCATTTTATAACAATCCGATTTTGTTTGTGTCCATTCTAGTCATTGCTACACACCTACGGGATTATTTTAAGTTCCACAACGTCACAGCTTTTTGCACATGACATATTTGGAATAAAGGTCTGCTATCTGACAAAGTGAAAAATTGGGTACTCCATAATTGGCTCATGAATCATTTGGTTTAAAAATAGCAATAATAATAATAATACATCATTTTAAAAATAGACACAATGCTTAAATGTTTTTTCACAGTGTTTTTCCCATCTTGCCCAATTTTGGTGCAGCCTAGCTAATTTGAACATCACACTTTTACAACAGAGGAATGGCTACTAAGTACTATGCACATTTATCACTGTCCAGCATTCCAATTTTTTTCCCAAATCATCAAAATCTGGGTTGATAATTATGAAATTTGTGCGTAAAATTTAATGAGTGAGCGCTTAGAGCATGGACGCTCATTCATATCCCTGCAGTTCAGTTTTATTTCGCTCACCGCTTGCCGAGTTTTGCAAGGCCACTTATTAGCGCCCACAAATCTTGTTCCACTTTAGATAACAGCTCACCCTCTATCACTCTTCATCGCAGGACAGAAAAATAAACGGAACAGTCGGTCTAATAACCACGAGTGTATTTATTTCTTTGAAATGTCAGCCCGTGAAATGTTTCCAAACCTTGAACTCCCGAAGTAAATCACGACAAGTCATCAGCCGGTATTTGGCTAGCACATATTTTGTTATTGTGACACTGTCACACATGAACTAGTAACGGCAGTCAACCAGAATGATATATCGGGATTCCCACTGATAGATCACAATGAAGCATTTTCTCTCGGTTCCCTCCGAATTTTGTTTTGCCCCATTTATTATACCAACCTCGTTCTCAGGTTTGTCATTGCGACAGCGTTCATTAATATTACACCATGAGTTGTGTAAATCACAAAGAAATATGCATCTTGCATTTGCTCTTGCTTGGTTTTTAAAAAGTGACTTGTTTAATTTGGACAATGTCCTGGATAGAAAGCCTTTAGAAGAAGCTTATTTCGATTTGGGTTCATTCACCAGGACGGAATGGGGACATACAGGGTAGTCGGGGGTTCGGGGGGGGGGGGGGATTACGTTCCATTGGTACCAAACTTTTTTAGAAAAGCTCTTTTGATGAGGCTATGTATGCATGAATTACAACACATAAAACCTTAGTGCTGGTATTCTGAAAGAGAGACTAACTTCAGACCTGGGTTTAAACCAGGGTTAGTCCTACATGAGGGGACCTTTTTCCTTTCAAAATACTGTGAAAGTTAAATGTAATGGGTGAGAAAATTCATCACGGATGGGCTGTAACGGACCATCGATAAGACATTTTCTCACCCCTTTCAGCACATTTTAGAGTGTTGGAAGGAAAAAAGTCCACTCAGGTAGGACTAACCCTGGTTTAAACCCAGGTCTAAAGTTCGTCTCCTTTTCAGAATACCAGCTTTTAACAATAACAATTTGTTATTGGACGTAAGTTGTCCCGTCCTCGATCACGCTCATTTCCACCAAGAACATACAGTCTTGATTTGCATTCCTGGTTTTACTCATCTTGCGAATTATATTTTAAATACAAACACTCAAACCAAAAATAGTTGATGCATTATATCAATTTATCACTTCATATTTAAATAAAAAATTCCCTAATTTTCTGCACACACACATTGTGTATGCATGTGTGCACAACATACACATGCATATATGTGCATGCATGCACACATGTATGCACATGCACACATACATTCTTTTCATATCTTTCATATTATCATCCAGCACTTCACCTACGTGAAGTCCAGCATCAGGGGATATTATGTCTGTCATTAACTACATAACATACTTTTAATTTGTGAGAATTTCAAATTTACTCTAGTGCTATGAAAATGATTCTATAATTGCATTTATCTTTCACAGCACACACATCTCACATGTTACACACATAACACAGCATGATCACACCACAGCAGTCACAGGGGCAAAGGATTGCAAATTTAGTTGTCAATTGTTGTAGATAGGATGCCTTCGCATTGTTACAGCCAACACATATCACTGACACAGCAGTTCCTTCTGATAGCAAATCATCAAACAAATAAAACATCTATTTGTTATCGAGGGGCGAGTGGGACGGCACACTGATATTCCAAAATTCTTGGCATAATAGCCAATTTGTTTTTGAAATTTGTACAAATTTGACATTTTCAGCAACAATAGTAGGGAAGATGCGCCGTTACCGCCATTTCCGACAATGGCATGGAATGTGTGCTTAGACTCTGCCAATTGTGTGCGGGAACTGGAGCAAATCTGAATGAATCACAAGTTCATGCTTTCACCTACATGAGAAACACATCCTGAAACCAAACGATATTAATAAAATCATCACCGTGTCATCGTTGTCAGGACTCTATAATATCACTGGAAAAGGAAACTGAAATTCCAAAATGCACACAATCAGTTTTATTCAGAACAAACATTACAAAACCCTTAAGGTCAGGGACACAATGCGTACCAGTACACGTGTTACTGTTACACTTTCATACTTGAAATACATTTTAACATTATCATTTACACCACAGCTGTTCAATCGGAGTAACTGTACACTACACTAATTTGGTTTACAACTTTAAACACGAAAGACCAATTTCAAACCTGTTACCAATGGGTGAACAAAATTGTCTTTTATCAACTGCAAAGCAAAGCTTGCTTTTACTTCCTAGCTTGCTATTTCGTTTCCTTGACACCTCTTTTTTTCCTCTTCCAGGAATCCTCTGACCAACCTACATCATCAAGCCAGTTCACAGCTAGATCAACCTCGCCTGAACTCTGGAACAGCTCGTCTGCCACCATGATAGTGACGTTTTCCCTGTGTGGGGGCGCCTTCTGTGCTTTCTACTACCTCAAAGAACAATACGACTACTACATTCGCAAGCTGCCGCCCGGACCCTCTTCCATCCCGTTCATCGGCAACGCCCTCAGCATTGACCCCAAATCCCCTCACACATCGCTGATTCAGCTGCAAAGAAATACGGCGATATCTTCAGCATAAAACTTGGCTCTGAGAGAGTAGTTGTTCTGAACAGTACAGAAGTTATAAAAGCTGCGTATAAAGGACTTGAGATTGCACACAGGCCTGATATGTTCTGTATGGACATACTTGTAGGCGACAAAGGCTTTATGACATGTAAGGACCATCAACAGTGGAAGATCCACACAAAACTCTGCCGAAGTGCAATGAGAGTGATCAGCAGTACAAGCCTCAACAGCAAGATCTCAGAGGAAGCAGATCACCTCATCAGTGAGATCCACCAACACGGAACAAAGCCATTCGACCCGCAAAGAGACTTATACTTAGCCTCGTTGAACATTCTCTGCAACATATCCTTTGGTGAACGCTACTCTAGAGACGATCCCGAATTGCACGAAATTTTGGAATACTCCGCCGAGATCCTCAAAGTCATCTCGCCTATTCACCCTGTCAATGCGCTGCCGTGGTTACGGCACTTTCCAAACAAGTGGTTTGATGCCCTCTTCAAGGCAAAACACAAGCGGGATCAGCTGCTGATGAAAAAATATGTGGAACATGTGGCAACGTACAAAGAAGGCGAGATACGGGACATGATGGATGCCCTATTAGATGCTGCAAGAAGAGCAGTACAGGAAAAAGATGACGATTCCCTAGATCTGCTGACACCGGATCATATCATCGTCAATATGTGGCTCATATTCTTTGCCGGTAAGTTGGCTACTTATTCCTACATATACAACCACCTTGCTTTGCAATATTGTCCCGAGTGATCAGTGGTAGCACCAGAAATGTTTTGGGCAGGAGGGGGTTAGTGGGGTTCATTTTAATGGAGGATAAGTAAATTTTGGCCATTTTTTGTCTTACAATGGCTGGTAGTAAAGACAACAATGTTGGGCCAACGGCAGTAGGGTCTGGCGCTACATCAAAACTATGCCATCATTCAGTTTGCTGTTAAAACAAACTGATTACCCTGAGAAGTGTGAAACTTGTGTTGAATATCCGCTTCATAATCTTGTCATCAAATGTGTCAGTTCAGGAAAACTGATATTCATGAAAGATCTTGAACTTTGAATTTTTTTTGTATGCTACTAGAACACACTTTTCACTTGGTTCACAAATTATAGAGGCATGCTGGTGACTGGTTTTTGGTTGGGGCAGATAAAAAGTTTAAAGTAACCCAGCCCAGAAATGCCAATCTAATTTAGCCCGATTGCATTTGAAACGGAAGTCCCAACTATGTGTTGAGATACAGATGATTATGACCTAACTTTGACAAATTACAAATTTCGCACTTTTCAAGTAATCTCCTCAGCGAGGGGTCAGGAAGTGACCCATATATAGCAGAGACAAAAAGTAAGAACAGAACTTGGGCTGGTTCATTTAAACGCATGACTTTTTAGTATCTCCTCTCTCTCTTTTAGGCGGAGGAAAAATATTTTATGGGCAACTCTATGACAGTTGGCATTTTATGGAGCTTTTTTTTAACATTACAAAATTTTTAAGTCTCATTACTTATAAACTTAGCTACACTAAACTGCACTTTTCAGCATCATAGCAAGGTCTTGTTAACTCCACATAACAAGGCATCGTCAAGAATGCCAAATGTTGTTGTCATCATCATCGTCATCATCATGATCATCATGATCATGATCATCATCATGATGACAATGATCATCATCATCATGACGATCATCATCATCATCATCATGACGATCATCATCATCATCATCATCATCATCATGATCATCATGATCATTATTATAATATCATCATCATCATGATCATCATCATCGTCATGACATGACGATCATCATCATCATCATGCATAATTAGCATCACCAGCAGCAGCATGATGATATCAAGATTATTATATGATGATGACAATGATGAAGACAAGAAGGGAAAATTTTTTTCTCAATTTAAAACTGGAGCAGGTTCATTTGTGAAGTTATTTCTTTCCATGGCACATGAACATGACTTACTTTCTCTTCTCCACACCCTTATCCTTTCCTTGATTCCTTTTACCACAAAGTGCACTTTCTGGCAGACATTCACAAAATTAACCATCCGGTTTCTGATAAAGTCCAGCAGCAGTAAATTGGCAACTTGCTTACCTCTGCATGCTGGTCTTCACATGAGATCAGGCAGATCGAGAATTTTTGATAATATTCAGACATGTATTTATATCATGGGAGAAATCAATACATCAGGACCAGGACCCTGCAAGGTATTTTCCTCTCTCTCCCTCTGACTCTCCCTTCCCTCCCTCTTGTTCTCTCCCCCTCCATTCTTTCCATCTCTCTTTCTTCCCCTCTCCCCTCCCTCTTCTCTTCCCTTCCTACTATCCTCCCTCCCTCTACCTTCCTCAATCATTCTCTCTTTCCTATCCCTTCTTTCCCTTTTCTCTCTCCCTTTCTACTTTTCTCCCTCCCTCCATCCCCTCTCTTGCATCTCCCTCTTTTCTCCCCTCCACATCTATCCATTCTCTCCCTCTCTCTGTTCTCCCATTCCTTCCCTCCCTCCCTCTCCCTTGCTTGTACCTTCCTCCTCCCTCCTTCCTTCCCTCCCTCCCTCTCCCTTGCTTGTACCTTCCTCCTCCCTCCTTCCTTCCTTCCCTCCCTCTCTCCCTCCCACTCTTCCAATTTCTTTCTCACACAAATCATAGTTGGCAGTGATGTCAATACCCCATGCTTATTCCTTTTACTCCATCCTTTTTATTAAAGCACCCTTTACATGTATTTAAGAGAAATTACAACCACCCTTTTGCCAAGTCGCCATTCCTATTAAACACACATACACAAATATCAATGGTGGTCGAATTCAGCTTCATCTCCAGAAAAGCACATTGCTTAAAGGTGCATGTTCCAATCATCTTTGGGAGCCCCCTGATTTACATGAAGTAGAATTGATTTTGATATCAGATGAAAGGCCATATTTTTCTCATTTTTGTCCTACAATTTGAGTCCTAAAATACATTCCATTCCCAAGATATAATAAAAAAATCCACCATTTTAATGGTTAACCATAAATATTAGCACAGTATTGAATAGGGCTTTGCAATATGCATTATAGCTTCTACCATCAAAACCGTAAGTTTGTTTCCCACGGTACTTGATGGGGGGGTATGTGTAAGTTCCAGGCTCTCATATCAAGTTGAGAACACTATAGACATAAATCGGAACAAGCACCTTCAATTATATAATTATATTGATTTATGTCCAATGTGATTTTGCTCATGAATATCAGTGATTATTGAACACAGTAAAATTTACACTATTTTCACAACAGTTGTGACCTAAAACTAATGAATATTTACAAGTACTGAAATTCAAACATTTCCATGACACACTCAATTTTGTTCTACATGGTGCAATAAAAAGTTGACAAGGTCAATCATGTGCCTCTAACATGGTTTACAATACTATTTCTCTGGAGCTGATTGGTGCTTTCAATCAAACTTTCTGGGTACTCAACATGTTATGCAGAGACCAGAAGTTCACCTTTCCACTGCACTTGGTGTGTAGAAGTTTTAATTTGTTACCACAAAGCAAGAGAGCAAGTTGAAAAGGCCAACTGAACCAAAACACTCAATGACTTATTCACTTCCTGAACACCAGAATGAAACATACCATCGTACAAAATGTGTTACCCCTCACTAGATGTCACTCGAAATGTTGTTTTCTTAATATTTTTTTCTTATTACATTTTTTAATGATGTGATAAATCGAGAGCAAAAGTAAAAGAGTAAGAAACAAGTTTTGGTAGCTCAAATTTCCTGCATGTATTTTATGAAACCAAAGAAAGCTCAGGCAGTAAATATTACTAACAATAAAAGGTGCTTGTTCCGATCTCTGTCTATTGTGTTCTCTACTTGATATGAGAGCCTGGCACTTGCACATATGCCCCATCAAGTACCGTGGGAAACAAACTTGCGGTTTTGATGGTAGAAGCTATAATGCATATTGCAAAACCCTATTCAATACTACGGTACATGCTAATATTGATAGTTAACCATTAAAACGGTGGTTTTTTTATATATCTTGAGAATGAAATGGATTTGAGGGCTACATGTAAACTAAAATTTCAGGACGACAATGAGAAAAATACAGTCTTTCATCTGATATCAAAATTGATACTACTTCTGGGTAAATCAGGGGGGTCCTTAAGACGACCGGAACATGCACCTTTAATTAACCCACTGGGCACTATCTAAGCACAATTTTGATTGGTTACTTGGAAGGTACATGTAATGTAATGAGCAAATCAGAGATACTCTAAGAATGGTACCATGGTTTGATTTGGTCACTTGGAAGATAATATCATGTAGCGAGCAAATCAGATCCACAAAAACAAAAATAATAAATACATTTAATAAACCAAAAAAGTGTTTCCATGACTGCTCCCTCCTGGGACGATGATCAGCTAAAGTTCTAAATTGAAAGATAACTGTCACAACGCCTAACTAACAACTGCTGAATGCTATCGGGATACGATGGATGATTGTGCTTTGCATTAATACGAGAGGAAGTCGACGAGTGATTGGGGATTTGGGTTCACTTGTAATAGATTTAACCCCAATGCAGGGATAGGAAATGAAAACTGACAGGCCACCTTGTAACATGACCAATTCACGTTCCATGTTGCATAAATCTTCTCCACAGTGGTATAGGGTAGAGTGTAGTTGGTAGCGGTGTATTTCAAAGGAAATCAAAGGGGGGGGGGTCAAGAGTACCTTAGTTTCTTAGAAAGACTGTCCCTCCTCTTCCCCCTCCCACCCCCCTTTAATATCACCTGAAGTGAAATAAAAATAAATACTGATGTCATTAAGAAAAATGTAAGTGACATAATTTAATGTTTGTGGCCCTGTCTTCCTAACAAAATTAATTATCTTTACCAGTACAGGACTTCATCCATCTGTTGGTTTATTTTCTGAATCAATAGTTTGCAGTCAGCAAATATGACAGACCTGGATATGATATTGTGGTGCATTATACAGAGCAATATTCACTCGGGCATTTTTACCCCACCCCACCAAAAAAAATCATCCCCAGGAATTTGAAACCTCCAATTTTCCACTTATCCCCCCCAAAAAAGATGAGGGTATTTGTTTGAAATCTGTTACAGAGAAAATTAACATTTTATGCATTAGCTTGTGTCATATTAGCACAAAAGGAGGTGCGGACTGAAAAATTTAACTTGAATTTAAAATTGTGTTAAAAGTGATAATTTTTTTATCAACTTAAGGGGTCAAATTTTGGATGGAGGGACATTTCTTTTCCAGAAATGATTCCCCCAATACCCCTCGTGGATAAAATCCTGAGCCTCCACTACATCTAATGAGTTCTGTAATTGCATTATATGTCTAAGTCTCTATTTGCCAATAAAATAACCTCTGCAGTTTTTTATGGAGTGAACTTTGCCATTCTTCAAAAAAAACTAATTTTCCGTCCTTGTGCTCTCTCTCTTCCTCACAGGTACCGACACCGTGGCTAACACATGCCAGTGGGGTCTCCTTTACATGGCCGCATTCCCCAAGAAGCAGGCCAAGGTACAAGATGAACTAGATCGTGTGCTCAACAAATCGGAGCAACTCACGCTCCAACACAAGGCGTCGTTACCCTATCTCGGTAGGATCACTTTCCTTGCCAAACCGTACTCATTCGCCCACAATGCCTATCAAATGACACAACTTGCACCACTCAGGAATAAGCTACAGATATTTCAATTATTCGGTTCGGCAAACCCTATTTTTTGTAGATTGTGGTGGCCAACGTCATTTCAAAACTCTTGTACAGTGGTACACTACACTGAGGTTTAATGGAATTATCAGTGATTATTTGACTCAACAGAAGATCGAAAATCATCAAAAATATATTTTGAATTATTTGTAACAAGTACAAGAACCCAGGAGCTAGCAAACATTGGTAACACATCTCAGCTACAAAGGTTTGAGTGATTAAATATGTTGACAGATTGACCGGAACCCCTGAAATGCGATTCTTAAGTGCCGCAAGTGGTGCTTAAGAGAGGGGCCAAAACAAAGTTTGTACAGGGGTCAAACTTGTAAATTGATCCAATCATGTTGAAAAAAGCACACCATGTTATGTGGCTAACATAAGGATTCAGAAAAGGTATAGTTGTAATATGTACAGCCTAAACTTTCAGAGTTAGAGCTAAAAACAAGGCAAAAATCAATAAAATGGGTTCAATTTCATGTGTTACCGGGGTCAAAATTTTAAAACAGTGCTCCCTATTTGGATAAAAAATGGTGCAAATTATTGAGGGGCTCATAGATAAAATTTAAGGAATAGTTTTGCGTGTCTCAATGCTTGCTTAAGAAAGTAGGGGGGTAACAGATCAGCCCACATTGAATGCAATGGACAGTGACCTTCTGTGCCCCCGACATAGGAAACCAAGGAATTATTTAAGACAGTAACACTATTCCTTATTTTCATCCTAGAACTCCACCAATAGATTTGCACCATTTGTATCCCAAAATCGGAGCACTTTAAAATTTGACCCCTGTAAAGAATTGACCCTTATATTGATTTTTGCTGTTTTTAGCCTATACTCTGAAACTTTAGGCTGACATATTACAAAACTATACCTTTTTTGAATCCTTAAGGTTAGCACATAACATGGCTATGCTTTCACTGATGGGATAATTTACAAATTTGGACCCCTGTACAAACTTGTTTTGGCCCCCTCTCTTAAGGCACCACTTGCAGCACTTAAGAATCAAGTTCAGGGATTCCGGTCAGTCTGTAAAATATTTATTCACTCAAACCTTTTTACTTGAGATGTGTTACAAATGTGTGCTAAGCTCCGGGCTACAAGTTATCTAAAACATCCCCTGCAAATGATACAACCAGAAGAAACCTAATAAGGACAAAAATCCAGGACATTTTAGTCATTACTGTACGTACGGACACTTACGTAATTCAATGGAGTTTCATATTCTTTGAATATTGCCGTTTCTTCCTTTTCTAGAAATTCTTCGGTGGAAAAGGTATTTAAATATCTACAGACCTTTTCTATTTTTCACTTTTTAAGCTATTCATGCAAAGTTCAAATATTAACTCTTTTGGTGAATCAATGATAGTTGTCTTTAATTCTGATTTTAAAATAAGGATACATTTCCTATAAATTACATAATATGACAATCTTTTTGAAAGACACTACTGAATTTTGTCATCCAATTTTCAAGCTGAAATTGCTACAAGAAGCCCAATTATGTTCTACAAATTTTTGATACCTCATTTGCATAAATAGCTCCAATATCGTTGTCATAGAACCTTTTAAGTGAAAATGGTGTTGTCTTGTTGCGAGATCCTTGTCATCCCTAACCTCATACTGAAGAAAAATACTCAAGTTGCATTGGCAGAGTAGATATCCGTGCAACTTTGAAATATGCATATTCATTGTTCACCATGGTAACAATATTTGCACTCTTTAGTGTCAAAACGGAAGAAAAAATAGTGAGCTTGCTTGTACTATTTCAGTTTTAAATTTATGCTATTTGAGATTGTTATTGGCAGCTAATTTTCATGTAAATGAAAATCAAAGATACTGTAAGATTGTTGCCTGGTTTAACACAGAGATATAGAAGCACTATTTTGATGGTTACTCAGAAGGCTATCTCATGTTGGGTCCTGTAATGAGCACAATCAGACACACGGGATAATTGTTGGTACTAGGAATATTTTGTTGATTACAGAGAAGTTCTCTCTCTATCTATGAAATCCGGAGTACAGTACATGACCCTGCTAGGTGTGCCCCATGCAGTGCGTGGACACCAAAGTCAGGGCTACAACATACCTAAAGGTGAGGATCCTGTACGAGTTGTCAAGCGTGAAATGGGAAATAACACTCCACGTTTCACTAACAGCAGTTGGAGGTCTTTTTTGGATTGTCATTTGTGTATAACTGTGTAGCATAGCATGATCACTGTAATGACAATACTTCGAGTGCAGATAACTAAATTTGGAAGAAATTCACCACTACATGTACACAACCCTGACATATCAGCTGCTGAAAATCTGATAAATTTAATCCATTTGCAGTTATATATAGCCCGGTAAATAGATGATTTTGGGGCAAGGATTTTTAAACAAAGGCCTCAAACCTGAAAATAGCTGGTTAAATATCGCCATGGAGATGATTAGTTGATTCTAAACCCTATTAAATCAAAACCAGAATTGTTAGCAATTTAAGTTTTTAGATTTCAGAAAAATTTGGCAATTAAGCTCAATTGAAAAGAAATTGTTTCAAAATCCAGTCGATTAATACATTTTGAGGTATCATTTTCTAACCCACAATCGACGGGGAAGGGCCTCGAAAGGACACCCTCTACGTCGCCGCCATTAATGGGGCATCACGGCCACCAAACAAACAGTACACACCGCCCATATTGCTTAAGAACGAAATAATAAGCCCATAATAAATGATAATAAGAATTTACTACCTACTTTTTTGCAATTGTTAACAAATTTCACCGTTTATTTCATGGATATGGAAGGATGTTGTCAGGGACTGGCCAAAATCCAGGGCAAGTGTATTACTGTGTTGTAAAATTGAAGGTTATCTCGACCACTTTGCGTGATGAGAATGAAAGATTATGGTTAGAACACGTGTTAAAATTGGTAATAAACAGCCCACGTGAGAAAATAATTTTTCGTTAAATTTCAAACATACAGACAAAAATAAAGTAACAATAGAATGTGATATATTACGTGTACATGAAAACTTGAATAGTTCCCAAAGACCGATCGTAGTTGCTGAAAAAACGTGACAATCTTTCCGATGCGTGTTGTTGGTGTTTTAGAAGGACACTTCCGTGCCAATGTGATCGATTTTGGAGATCTGAAAACAAAATTAGTCTCGTTTGTATGGAAATGTGCTACGCCTGAAGATCAGTCCACGTGAAAATGACCGGCGAATTACAAGTGGAATTTAGACTGAAATGGATACGATGATTGTTTCATTTGTGTCTTAGCGAGTGATTCGCAACCACGCAGTTCGTTTCCATTTTTGTAACTTTTCATCGCTATTTGTGCAGCCAAGAATGTTACATTTTTTCCGGAGCCGCCCATGATGATAATACAAATGGATAACAGTGAAAAATAGTGTTGGTTTTTGCCGTCAGAACTGATCAAATTATCGCTTCTTGGTAACACGTCACGTCAACGCGGTGTATAACGAGAAATCAAAGATGCCCCCCAGTCATGGGGGATGGTGAGTGCGCCGCCCACGCTAGGGGCCTAATAGTCCGGCCGGCGGATTCGTGTATACTTTTGGGATCACTTTTTTGAATCACAAATCACATCCCCGCACCTACACCTAAGCCAGAACTTAAAGCTGTTACATACATTAAGAAAACGTGGTTCTAATCACAGCGGCGGTGCCAGGGTAAAAATCTAGGGAGGGCAAAAAATTACAACAATCAACTTGTTAATAGAATACAAACAAACAAAAACTGATTTTAATGCATTTATTGCTAAAACCCCATTTTTCTTTTCTGAATTTTTTTAAACTATTTAGGGTGTCACCACCCCTAGTGGTGCCCCTGTTCTACCATAACTCAATGCTAAGTGTGTGTGCTTCCAAATTTGTTTCTGATCTGTTAGAATCTAAATGTTCTGTTCAATAATTCGCATGAATAACTTCATGATTTCAGTGTGAAGCAAGTTTTGCTGCTCATCTATCCATGACCTTTAAAACTTCCACTCCCTGAACTCTCTGAAATAAGTGTAAGCTTTGGAAATTTCCCTCAATTTCTTTAAGCAACATAATCAATTTTAGGGAAACTGGTTTTGCATTTATGGTAGTGTTTTCCATTCCCCTTAAAATGAGTCCTTTTTCATACCCACAATTATTTCCATTTCCCTTCCCTCTGAAGATGGGAAGAGACAAAAAAGCTTAAACACAATAGCATTGCCTTGCAGTGACAAGTCCTGCTGCAAGGAATCATGGGAACGGAAGCAATAGATCTTGTAGTAGGACATAGTCCATCGCCCAAAATGGTCCTGAACACATCGAAAAGTGTACCACATGGTCCTTATATGGCCTTAAATTAACCAGGCTAATTCTTGGATTCAGACCTGCTGGCTCATAGGACTCACAAATGTGGCATTTCTTAGCAGGATTCCGCTCATGATTCAAGTACTTGAATATCAACATTGGCATATTTCAGTTCCCTATGGACGACAGGTGGGGAGGGAAAAAGTTTTTCAAACTCCAGAGGGCAGCAGACTGATTTTAAGAGCTGTGAAGCCTGCCCACCAGTCACTGTTCAAAGTCATACAGCAGCATAAAACCTGTTATACGGCCTCTGTTGGCTGACTAATTCCATCCCACTGCATTTAAGTAGAGTTCACGTTAATACTCTTATCCTGATTAAAGTCTTTAATGGCACCAAATTTTCAGGGAGATAAAGTGAGAATGACTGTAACATTTTTTGTTGAATTCAGTCATCAATAACATGCGCCTAATTTTGCCTGTCCAATTTTCAAGCTTATAAAATACATTTATTTCATGTTTCTTGGTAGCAAATTGACCTATCAACATTACATAATGCACCTTGTTGGAGATGGTATTATGCTCTAATGCCCTTGTTCCCAAACATTTTTAATGCATCCAATGGGAAAATAAGCATAGTCCATTCTCTTGTCCCAAAGTTAATTTTAATATTCCTTCCTCATCTTTTGTCTTCTAGGCACACAATTGATTGGCGATTTCGGGCTGTCCCCCACGTACAAAGGTTTGCTGGGAACAGCCGAACGAGTTCCTGCCCGAGAGATTCCTGGATAAGGATGGCAAGGCTGGCGCAGCCCCTCAATTCCCTCACTTCATGCCTTTCTCGACGGGTCAAAGGTCATGCATAGCAACGGCATGGCCAATCCGAGTGTTCCTCCTTATGGGACTTTGCTACGATAGTTCACGTTGAGCTTCCCGCGATGCGGAGGCCGACTAGAGGGTGAGGCTGTTTTAGAACCCCACCCCCACCAAAAAAATCAATCCCCAGGAATTTGAAACCTCCAATTTGCACTAATCCCCCCCCAAAAAAGATGAGGGTATTTGTTGCACTCTGTTAAACAGAGAAATTAAACATTTTAATGCACATTCAGACTAGCTTGTTGTCATATTAGCACAAAGTAGGTGCGGGACGTGAAAACCTTTAACTAACTTGAATTTAAAATTGTTTTTAAAATGATAATTTTTTATCACTTAAGGGTCCATTGGATGGAGGGATTTTTTCTCCAGAAATTATTCCCAATACCCCCGTGGATAAATCCTGCAGCCTCACTACATCTACTGATTCGTAAATTGCATTATATGTCTAAGTCTCTATTTGCCATAAAAATAACCTCTGCAGTTTTTTAAGGGTGAATTTGCCATTCTTCAAAAAAAAACTAATTTTCCGTCTGTGTTCTCTCTCTCCTTCCCCACAGAACGACACGGTGGCTAACCATGCCAGTGGGGTCTCCTTACATGGGCCGCATTCCCCAAGAAGCAGGCAAGGTAACAGATGCAACTATCGGTGATCAAACACAGCGGAGCACAACTCACTCACGCTCCACACAGGCGTTCGTTACCCTATCTCCGGTAGGTATCACGATCTCCTGCCAAACCGCACTCATTCGCCCACCAATGCATATCACATTGAACACAACTGCACCCACTCAGTGATAACTACCGCTATTTCAATTTTCGGTTCGGCAACCCTATTTTTTGTAGATTTGTTGGGCTGGCCAAGTCCTATTTCAAAACCTTTACATTTGTACACTCCGAGGTTTTAAAGGCATTATCAGTGATTTTATTTGATCAATCAGAATATCGAAAATCCAAATCCAAAAATCAGATTTTTGCATATTTGTAACAAGTACACGTATCCCAGGAGCTAGCACCCTTTGTACCACATCTCAAGTACAAATGTTTTGAGTGATTAAATATGACAGACATCCTGACAGGGACCCCTGAAATGCAATACTTAAGTGTCCGCAGTGGTGGCTTTAGGGAGAGGGGGCCAAAACACAGGTTGTACAGGGTCAACTTTTAAATTGAATCCAAATATGTTGAAAAGCACACCATGTTATGGTGTCCTAACCATAAGGATCAGAAAAGGTAATAGGTGTGTAATATGTACGCCTAAACTGTCAGATTTTATAGGCTAAAAGCGGCAAAAATCAATAAAATGGTGTCATTTTTTATTTGTACAAGGGGTCCCTTTTTAAATTTGCTGCTGTCAATTTGGGATAAAAATGTGCACATTTTTTTTTTTTTTTTTAAATTAAATTAAAAGGATATTTTTGAGTTTCTCAATGCTTGCTTAAGAAAGTAGGGGGGTACCAAGATCAAGCCCCATTGAATGCAATGGACTTTACCTTCTGTGCCCCCCCTACATCGGAAACCAAGCCTTTCAGACGTCCACTATTCCTATTTTAATCCTATGAACTCCACCCATAATTTGCACTCATTTTGTAATCCCAATGGAGCAACCTTTAAAATTTTACCCCTGTACACACTGAATTGGACCCTTATTATTGAATTTTTCTGTTTTAGCCTCTAACTCTGAACTTTAGGCTGTAACTATTGCACGAATACCTTTCTGACTCCTTATGCGACACATAACTGGTATGCTTTTGTCAACATGATTGATCAATTTACAAATTTGACCCCTGTACAAACTTGGTTTTGGCCCCCTCTCCTTAAGCACCACTTGCAGCATAAGACACGTTTTTCAGGGGTTTCCGGTCCAGTCTGTCCACAATTTATTCACTCAAACCTTTTGTACTTGAGATGTGTTACAAATGTGTGCTACTCCGGGGGCTACAAGTAATCTAACATACCCTGCAAATGATTAAACCATAAGAACTTAATAGGACAAAATCGGATATACTTGTCATTACTGTCCGTACGGACACTACGAATTCAAACATGGAGATTTGTATCCTTTGAACATCCGTTTTCTCCTTTTCTATAATTCTTCGGTTGGAAAAGGTAATTTATAATTATTTCTACCCAAAGACTTTTCTTCACTTTAACTATTATTCATTCCTGCAAATTTCAAATATAACTCTTTTGGTGAATCAATGATAGTGGTCTTTAATTCTTATTTTAAATAAGGCTACCATCATTTTCATATAATACATCTATTGACAATTTCTTTTGAAAGACCACTACTGAATTTTGTCAGACAATTTTCAAAGCTGAATTGCTACAAGAAAGCCCACTTATGTTCTAACAATTTTGATACCATCAATTTGCATAAATACTCCAATAAAGTTGTCATAGCAACCTTTTACTAAATGATGGTTGCCTCTTGTTGCCACAGAGTTTCCTTGTCATCCCTAACCTCATACATGAAGAAAATACTCAAGTTGCATGCCATGATAGCTCTCCGTGGCAACTTTTGAATATGCATATTCATTGTGTCACATGTACCATATTTGCACTCTTATGTCAAAACAGAAGAAACAATGAGCCTTGCTTTACTATTCAGTTTTTAAATTTTATGCTATTTTGATTGTTATTGCACTAATTTTCATGTATATGCAATCAAAGCACTGTAATATTGTTGGCAGGTTTTCACAGATATAGAAGCACTATTTGATTTGGTTACTCAAAGGCCTATCTCATGTTTTGTGTCCTGTCATGAGCCAATACAGCACACTGTTAGATGGTACTATTGACTTTTTTTGTTTGTTACGAGCAGTTATCTATGACATCCTGAGGTACAGTTTCACTGACCCTGCTAGGTGTGCCCCATGCAGCAGGCCGTGTACACCCAAGTACCGGCTACAACATACCTAAAGGTGAGGATCCTGTACGAGTTGTCAAGCGTGAAATGGGAATAACACTCCACGTTTGTCAACTACAGCAGTTGGAGGTCTTTTTTGATTTGGTCATTTGTGGTATAACCTGTGTAGCATATCAGATCACTGTAAATTACAATACTTCGAGTGAGATAACTAAATTTGTGGGAAGAAAATTCACACTCATGTCACACAACCTGACCTCTTCAGCGCTGAAAATTCTGATAAAATGTTAATCATTTGCTTTACATATATACCCTGGACATAGATATTTTGGGCAAAGATTTTTTTAACAAAATGCCTAAAACCTGAAAATGATGGTTTACAAGATCGCCATGGAGATGATTAGTTAGTCAACCCTAGTAAAATCAAAACCAGAATGTTTAGCAATTTTAATTTTTTAGATTTTTTCGAAAAATTTGGCCATTCAGATCAATTCTGAACAGAAATTGTTTCAAAATCCAGTCTAATTAATACATTTTTGAGGTCTCATTTCTAACACGAATCGACGGGAAGCCCTCGAAAGGACACCCTCTACGTCCCCCCGCATTACTCTGGGGGGCATCCGGCCACAACAACACAGTACCAACGCCACATATGCTTACGCAACGAAAAATAAAGCCACATAATCATGATTAATAGAATTTCGCCACCTATTCTTTTGCAATGTTACAATTTCATTCCATCATTCATTTCATTTCCCATCACTTTCATCATTCAATTCAAACCGTTTTATTTCCATGGATTATGGAAGGATGTGTCAGGACTGGCCTAAACTCAGGGCAAGTGTCTTACTTTGTTGTACAAATTGAAGGTTATCCTCCCACTTTGCGTGCGAGAAATGACGCTTATGGTTAGAATAACGTGTTAAAAATTGGGTAAAACAGCGCCGCGTGAGAAAAATATTTTTCTAAAATTCAACATCCAGAAACAATAAAGTAACAATAGACTGTTGATATATTCCGTGTAAGTGAAAACTTGAATAGTTTCCAAAGACCGATCGATTTGCTGAAAACGTGAATCTTCCGATGCGGTGTTGGTGTTTTAGAAGGACACTTCCGTGCCCATGTGATCGATTTCGAGATCTGAACAAAATTAGTATCGTTTGTGCATGGAATGTGCTACGCCTGGACTATCCGTACACGTGTCAAAATGACCGGCGAGTTTACAAATGTTTGTATTTATACATAAATGGATAGGATACGATGATTGTTTCAGTTTCATTTGTGTCTTAGCGAGTGATTCGCGCGTTCCTTTCCATTTTTTGTACTTTTTATCGGCTATTTGTGCAGCCAAATTTAACATTTTTGTTCCTGAGGCCGCCCATGATTATATACCATGGATAACAGTGAAATAGTGTTGGTTTTTTTGCCGTCAGACTATCAAAATTTCGCTTCTTGTTGTAACACGTACAACTACCTCGGTGTATAACTAGAACCTGCAAAAGATGGCCCCCCGCAGTTCCATGGCGGATGGTGAGTGGCCGCCCACGGTAGGGGCGATAATAGTCCCCGTCGGATTCGTGTATCTTTTGGGATCACTTTTTAATCACAAATCACATCCCCCACCTACACCTAAGCCAGAACTAAAGCGTTACATTAATGAAAAAACGGGTTCTATCACAGCGGGCGGTGCCATGGATAGAATCTTAGGGAGGGCAACAAAATTAAACAAATACTTGTATAGATAAAAACAAACCAACAAAAACTGATTTTATGCAATTTGATTGCTTAACACCCCCCATTTTTTCTGAATTTAAACTATTAGGGTGGCAACCACCCCTATGGGCCCCTTTTCTAACCATAACTCAATTCTAATGTGTTGCATCAATTTGTTTCTGATCTGTTAGAATCTAATGTGTCTTGTTCAATAATTTACATGAATAACTCATGATTTAAGTGTGAATCAAGTTTTGCTGCTCATCTAACCAGACCTTTACAAACTTCCACCACACGACTCTCTGAAATAGTTTAAGCTTTTGGAATTTCCTCCAATTTGCTTTAAGCACGCTAATCAATTTTAGGGACTCGGTTTTGCATTTATGGTCTGTTTTCCATTCCCCTTAATGATCACTTTTTCAACCACAATTATTCCCCTCTGAATGGAAGAGCAAGCTAAAACAATAGCCTTGCTGCAGTGACACAGTCCTGCTAGCAGGATTATGGGAACGGAGCAATAGAATCTTGTAGTAGGATATAGTCATCGCCCATAAAAATGTCTGAATCAAATAGAAAGTGACTGGTCTTATAGGCCTTAATTACACCAGCAATTCTTGGATTCCAGACCTGCGCTACATTAAGGACTCACAAATGTGCTTTCATTAGGCCGTTCCGCTCATTTTCAAGTCTTGAATTCAACATGTGGCATTTCCATTTCCCATGACGACAGGGATGGGGAGGGAAAGAAAGTTTTCAAACTCCAGAGGCAGCAGACTTATTTTAGAGCTGTGAAGCCTCCACCAGTCACTGTTCAAGTCATACAGGCAGCAGAAACAACGTTTATACTGCCCTCTGTTGGCTGAACTATTCCATCCACTGCATTTAATTAGAGTTTCACAAAGTTAATACTCTTATCACTGATTAAAAGTCCCTTTAAATGGCCCAATTTTCGGGGAGATAAAGTGGAAATAATGTAAATTTTTGTTGTAATTCCAGTCATCATAACATGCCCCTATTTTGGCTGTCCACATTTCCAAGCTCAATAAATACTTTCTTTCATGTTCTTGGTAGCAAATTGACCTATCAACATTACCATAATGCCAACCTTTTTTGGAGAGATGGTATTTATGCATCTAACTACATCCTGTGTCCCCAAATTACATTTTAGTGCTACAAATGGGAAAAAATAAGCATAGTCATTCTTGTCACAAAGTTATTTAATATTCCTCATCTTTTGGTCTTCTAGCACACAGTAGTGTCGAATTTCTGGGCTGTCCCCCACGACACAGGTTCGGGACCCGGACGAGTCCTCCTGCCACGAGAGATTCTGGATAGATGGCAAGCCTTCGCCCTCCTGCAATTCTCACTTCATGCCTATTCTCGACGGGTCAGGTCATGCATAGGCAACGGCATGGCCAAATCCGAGTTGTTCCTCCTGATGGAACATTGTACGAAGAGAGTTCACGTTTGAGCTTCCCGACGATGCGGAGGCCGACTTAGAGGGTGAGGCTGCTGTGTCTCTTATCCCTAAGCCTTATGAGATCATTGCTACACCGAGGTATCCCATGATCTAACAACTTTCACACAAAAAGGTCAATATCGTCACCATCAGCTGCAGCGAGGATGAAGCCAGCAGATGTGTGGGTGCCCTGATTCACTATCAACACTGGACTCAAGAGGCCTGCTGTATCACCCTGGGACATTCCTAATACAAAAGTGGGTACAGGAGTGCCTTCAATGGGTACAAAATTACACCAAATGCTGATATCAAAAGGTGTGTCAAAGCATGCTGTCCATCGCCTGGAACAATTTTCCAGAATTTTTTTCAAAGAGAAAGCATCAAACTGTAACATTGAAGTGGTATGGTAGCTCAAATGACAGGAATATTTTTATATGTTTTAAAACAAAATATTGACTGCTCTTTATTTGTGAAATGGTACAAGATACCCCCCTCCCCAAAGTGACTGGAGATTGTAGGCCTATTAGTCAAAATAACAATTGTAGGTTGTCAGTTTCTAGTCACCTTTGGGGATGTACAACAGCAGCTATGAAGCCCTTTCCATATTGCATCAGGTTTGCTTTCCATTTTCCATAATGACTTTTAATCACAGCATGAAAACTAAATCTATACACAAAAGTGACAGTCCTATGTATGCTCCACAGAAATTTGTTTAAGTGGCTGGTATGCAATTTGATTCGATTGGGTGGGTTTTTTTTCTAATTTTATAAGTAGTCAAGCGCTAAGGATATCAACTATGCACATCTCTTTTTAGCGCTGAATTACATAACATACAGTACGGTACCATAGGTTATTTTGTTTTGCATACATTTCCTACAGAGATATTCTATGCATTGGCAGCTCCAGGTTCAATTGCCCTGTGCATGATGGGAAGGGCTTCCAAGCTGCTGTGGGTAGGTACTTTGTGCCATTTCCGTCATGAGCAGTCAATAATTTGTCATTTTTTAGTTTCGACCTTAGACAGTGTCAAAGGTTAAAGGGGCTAAAATGACAGCAAAACAGTCATAACACAGGCCAGTTGATGTTAATTGGAACTGTGCAAAGCTTCAATCACCAAAACCAATCAAGAAAATAGCTGTTGTGTCAGATTTTTAATGAAAATTTAGTTTGAGATCACAAGAATCCAACTACCTGAAGTTAGAGAAGTTTGTGACATGCAACTGTTTTTGTATTCTGTTGTCAAGATGCTAACTTCTCTTTTTCATATCAAGTTGTAAAACATTTAAGAAATAATTCAAATACATGTCTACATTTAACAAGAATTAACACAGTGCATAATTAAGATGGCCCCCACAACTGTGGTTATGCTCATTAATATTCGTAACCTGTCCAAAAAGTATCACTGTGCCACGTCAGAAGTTCATTGACTAATTGTTTAGTCTCTCAATAGATTAATGCATTTTCTGGAAAACATTTAAAAATATGCAATGAGCTCATTAATATTCAAAACCTGTCCAAAAGTATACAGCACATGACTTCATCATGTTCTATCACCGTGCCAAATTGAGGTTCATTGTCTAATCGGTTTAGTCTGTAGAGTAGATTAATGCATTTTGTTGACCATCCAGGTATTCTGACATCTAGGCCCTCCAAAACCTGTGTTGTAGAAGCCAAAAAGTTACTCAAATAGCCTAAAGGCCTCTATTTAATTCAGCAATGCTTCCCAAATGACCTAGGGATGCTATCACCAAAACCACTGACCCAAGACTAGGCTTGTTTGGACTCATTTTAATGCATTTTTCCTGCTGATTCCAAATATCATCAAACAAGGCCAAAAGGGTTGAGATTTTCTTGTTCACATGTTCTTTCAAAATTATCGTTACTGAAAATAATTTTATCTATCTACAAAATGCAGAAAGGAAAAAATATGTATTCATACTGGTTTTCATCTTTTTTACCTCAATATTTAAATATGTCTATTTCTTGTTGCAGAAACTTAATTAGTGTACATTTATCTAAAAATTGGTATAAAGATATATATACACAGAGAAAATTGAAACCATATTTTGATATACAAATACAGCACGTTACAGAACCCAATTTCGATTCCAGAAAAAATAAAGCACACTTAGAATACACTTTCATACCGACTCTGTGTCATACATGTGCTTTTAAAACTCTGCAAACAGATAAAAGCACATGATATCGAGTAGGTGCTAAGGGTATAATAACCAGAGGGTGTTTTGAATCAATCCCATAATGCATTGCAATGTGCCTATACTGTACTGTACTAAACACATGTCAGTACTTCGGGATAAAAAGTGTTCAAATGTTAAAGAACCACAGGACATTTCATAATCATGCTAAAAATTCCCTAAGTACTAACACTTTGTGGGCTAAATGAGCATAAAATTTGGGGGTTTATGTGGTGAGAATAGGATTTTTGTGAGATCACAATTTCCCAAAAACAGGATGAGTGTGGATTGACTCAATAGTAATACACCCTCTGGGTTATAACATAAATATGCCGAATCGTGTATGGTCACATGGTAGTGAAGTGATGAAGCATTGGAAATGCAAGACATATGCTGAGACGCTACCGAGACCAAAGGGTGTTTTGAGTCCATCCCACAATGCAACAGTTTGGGGAAATTTCACCTCAACAAGGTCATGTGATCCCACAAAAATCCTATTCTTAACACTCATTTTAGCCAGGGGTGTGAAATTTAAAATGTTTTCCTCATTTTTGAAATTTTGTTAGTGCCAAAATTTTAGCTTTTTCTTTGATTTTCAGCCTGTGTTTTTAGCATTTTTACTCCTTTTTTTCTCTTTTTTTCCCTGTTTCCTTTTTTTTCTCATTTTTTTGTCCATGGCCTCTCACACCCGTTTAGCCCACAGTGCTAGTACTTAAAAAGCATTTTTTGCATGATCATGAAATGTCTTGTGGTTTTTAAACTTCTTGAACAGTTTATCCCTGAGTACTGACATATGTTTAGTACAGTGCAGTATATGCACATTGCAATGCATTATGGGATTGATTCAAAACACACACTTTGGCAGCAGACTAACTTTGTGGGAGAATTGCAATCTCCTGCATATCAAACAGCCCCATACTAATTTTTTTTAAAAATGAAAACATTGATATTTTCTTCCATATTCATTAACTAGCGGCTGATTCTAAGTATTAACTTATATGTATGCAAATAAATTATAAACATTCCATTCAGCGGCTAGTTTTAGTCAAATAATATCAATACATATAATCCTGTGTAACATTTTTTTAGCTATTGTGTACTTTATCTTGTAAATATTAACAACAATAAAATATATCTGTATAGTATATTCGAATCAACAAATTCATATTGTAGAGCATTTTAAATACTTTGTATATTGCACACTGGTCGTTAAATGAAATGCGACGGGTTTGAACATTTTTGAATGTAAATATATAACAATTAGCCCATTTCTTGTGTTCTCACCAGTGTCAACTTGAATTGTATTGTACAGTGTAAATTAGTGCAGGAAATTTAAATAAATTGATGCTCCGACCTCAAAATAATTGCAACAGAAACAATTTTGTCGTTAGGCCAAAAAAGTATGATAACACAAAAAATATTTCTATTGCAATTTGTTTTTAGGTCAAAACCAATTTTCTTGCACTAAATGGAGTAGTATCGGTCCCAGTACTTGGTGGGTGACCTACGAAACGTATACTGCGAATACTCACAACAACAAGTCTAGTGAAGTTCGTTTCAGGTCGATCGCTGCGATTAGTCAGCTATAGGAGTGTTCTAATTGGCTGATTGTTAACACCGTGCAGTTCATTCATCAAGGTTTAAGGCAGGGCCTAAAGCACACTTACTAAAATGCAATACTACAGCATAAACAACCTATTACAGAATTTCTTGCAATGTTTACAGCCTGTTTTCAGTACAAAGACATCTCATCAACATATCTAGGATTTCGAACTGTGCGGATTTCGGTCAATGTTTTTTTGTCTCAAGATCTCAAGATTTTTTCAACCAATCAGCGACGAGCCTGTATAGAACTTCTCCAGACTTGTTGGGCGAGTATTCGCAGTATACGTGCCCATTGGGATACCCACCAGGTACTGGGAACGAGACTACAAATAGAAAGGATTTGTATTTTGCTTCAAGATCAAATGGCAGAAATTTGTTTATTATTACTACTCAGGCAGGCAATGTGTTTGTAATGTACATTTCATTATTAAGGCCAATCATCGGTAAAAAATTTGGGTTACACTAAATTATACACACAGATATTTGGCTTGCGCAAATATTGGCATACACAGAAATATGAACAAAAATATAGACAAAATTATCATGCAACTTTCTGCAAATAATAAATAAAAAATCAAATGTGTACAGTATATTTTTATAGTAATTCATTTTAAAATTTATGTAAAAAAATGTATTCTGAATGTGTATTACTATTTAATAAGGTTGGATTGTTGTATTTATTGAAACTATGTGGATTCAAACGAAAAAATATTGTGACCGTAATTGCTTCAAACAGTATAGTTCACAAAATTCACTTTTCCTACATGCCTATACTGTTTATTTATTTTTATTTACCGGGGGTAGATTTATTCAGTGTTCAGGTGCAACTTTCCAATGATGCCCAAAAGTTCTCTGTGATTTATGTAACTTTCCATATACATAGGGTCAGCGGTTTAACATGCCCTCCGAAACACAAGATATTTCAATGGTTTGTTTGCTACAATGAACCGCGGGGAGAGCAAATTCTATGTTTAATCAATGGTTCTACACGTACATATTTTAAGGGGTACCACTTGATTCTCGGCTTCGACCGCACCACTCACCCTTATCAAACCTGAGATTTGGTGTGTGCGTTACTTTGGTTGGGCAGTTGCGATATTTCATCTGCCAACAATCCAACCTATGTTTGCAATGATGGACAGAGTCCGTGACACTGCAACATAGGTTGCTAATTTTATTTCTAATTTATAATTGTTTGTTGGATATTGACTAGAAACTCCCTTGGTTGTTCGTACCTGGAACTAGCATATTTAGAGGTTTGTGTTTTTGTTTTCTTTCATAGATTGTTTCCTAAAAATTTAATTCATGGGTGGTAATAGATATGGACATGGCAATAGGCTGCTGAAAAGATAATATCAAAGGAGTAGAGGCTAACAACATCAGCATAAAGCTAGCTTCTATACTTCGTCCGGCCTGAACTAAGGAGTGATGTCATAGCTTTCGCGCAGCAATTGCTGCATGCTAATCTTGCATACCGACTCTGTACGCACACGATTACAGCTGCGGCATACTGCAATTCACTGCGGGAAAGCTATGACATCACTCCTTAATGCAGGCCAGATGAAGTATAGACAAGGGACATTTCCTGTATTCAACAATTGTACCAAATTACATCTGTATGAGTTATTGGTAACTAGGGTATGGTGATTGGGAGGGGTTAGATACTGACACAGTGGCATAATTAAATATTAAAGTTTTGTGTTATGGAAGAAAGTGTTTATTTTCTTCCTCTTATTTAAAGGCATCAGAGAGAGGGTCCTCTACAAGGAGAGGGTTCAAACCAATGCCCCTTCTCTTGTTAAGCACCTGCTGAAACAACATTTGTTTTATTTTCCAGAAACTGAAAAACAAGATACTTATTTGTATGGTGATGGGCATGGCCATGACAAGCTCATTTGGGATTCTCTATTTATCAAATACGGAACTGGCTGACAATAAGCCCTGCACAACCCTATCACATCATCAGATCTCAAGTGAAATTATAAAGTGTATGTGCTCTCTTAAAACGAAAGAGTGAAAAACCACTCTAAAAGAGTGAAATCTCACTCCAAAAAAGAGCCAGCTGAGTGACGCATCTTTTAGAGTGAGATCCACTCTAAATAAAGAGTGAAAAAAATAACTCTAAGCCAGGGGTTCTCAACTATTTTGGCTCGCGCGCCATGGCGGGCTGTATACCCTTCAAATATTCATGCTTGCGGGCCAGATGCACCCTCTTTTGCTATGTTTGCTGTATATTTCAAAACTGTTCAAGGGCCAACCACCAAAGCTTCGCGGGCCGGATCTGGCCCGCGGGCCGCCTGTTGAGAACCCCTGCTCTAAGCAAAGAGTGAAGTGATCACTCTTTTAGAGCTGTGGGGAAAAGCGTGAACTAGCCAATTCACTCTTTTGGAGTTGTGATTCTTTGTGAATTTTGTTTGTTTGGTGACGTATGTGTAGGTCATAATTCATAGCATTGTGACATGAATGAATGGGTTGGTACATTTACTGACCCCACTTTGCCCGACACGACTCAGAATTTAGCAGCCTTTACGGAATAAAGCACAGTATCACATGCACTTTATTCCGTAAAGGCTGCTGAATTCTGAGTCGTGTCAGGCAAAGTGGGGTCAGTAAATGTACCAAACCTGAATATTATGGCGCATCATTGGCATGATTCAGTGTGACATGCACGATTGTGGCATGCATGACGTGCATGATCATGGCATGCATGCCTGTGACATGCATGATTGTGCGTTTCGTATCGCAGGCCTGGCCTAGCCTGGTGCAGACTGCCGTATTTACGAGTGATATACAGTAAATAACATTTAATGCTTCTCCACACTTTGTCTGTAAATGCTATGAACTGTGACCGACACATACAATATACTCACCTGTAAAGATGTCTATGATTTCTTCACTAATTTCAACTTCGGTCAACCATTTGCTGACGGTCTCGCCTAACTCGTCCGCCATTTTGTTCGAAAATAATCACGCGATTTGCGGCGGTTCTGATTGGCTATTAGTTCACTCCGAAAAAGAGTATTTTCTCACTCTTTTAGAGCTAAAAGCCGCTCGATAAGAGTTCAGAGTGGGCTTCACTCCGAAGAAGAGTGGCATTTTGAGCCACTCGGTAACAGAGTGAGCTCGGTTAACCCTCAAGTTAAGGTGTCAGGCTGCATTTCTCGCTCTTTTAGAGCTAAAACCCACTCGATTAGAGTTAATTTAAAATTACTCCGAAATTCACAGTGATTTTTCACGCTTTCATTTTAAGAGAGTACCTTACTCCATGCCAGCCTAGGTCTAAATTGTACTTGAACCCCAATTGAAAAGTTTTAAATTTGCATAAACCAACTGGTTGAACTGAGATCAACTGAGTTGCAAACAGATTTTCCAAATTTACAATTTTTAAAAATCAAGTTCAACATTATTAATTGAGCTCTATTTAAACCAGTTTAAATCAGACAAAACAACTCAAATCCATTGGAAAAACATCCTATTTCTGTATCAACACTAGTTCAACCCAGATAAAATCCAGTTTAAGGTTAATCATATAATGGGTTCAACTGGAAGATAGACCTGGATTTGCACTCTATTAATCCACAGGATCTACGTTTAGTCATTGCTGGTTTATTGTGGGTTCATACTTCATTGGTAGATATCAGCATGCTAATCTATCCAACACACTTTGTGTACCAAGTGCATAAACAATGTGTTGCGCAAAGTGTGTGTGAAAGACTAGCATCAGCCAACAAGGTAAAAGTGTAGTTTAGGACCCTAACCCTATATAGGGATGAAATCTTTCTAATCCATCATTCTAAAGCAACCAGACTAGATTAGATAGCTCCCGTGAACACTTTCAAACAAGGTTAATTTTTTTGGAAGCAGGCAGGGCTTGAAAAACGAGGGAAATTATGGGTTAAAACAGACAAGGTTAAACAACTTTTGAAAATCGCCTAAAATAGGCAACATTTCTGCCCTGAAAAGACACCAAACATGTAAACAAAATCTTAAAACTTACCTACATAATAAAATTAATATTTTGTTACTGGAAAACAGGGCTAATACTGAAAAAAAAGTGGATTTGGTAGAAAAAGGGGAGAATTTGCGAGTAAAAATGCACTCGTTCGAAAGTGAAGACGCCATTTTAAAATGGCCGAACTACTTCTGGTAACCTTTCCCTGATTGGCCCAAAAGTTAGAGGAACAACCAAGGGGCATTCCGATTGGGTAAACAGAGTGTTTTGGCATAGAATACGCACACGCAAGATTGCACGGTGCAAGCCTCACCGGGAGTGCTTATTGGTAGCTCGAAAATGGATTTTTTGACAATTTTCCTTCAATTTAAGGACTATTTTAAAAAGAAAAATGTGTTTTAAAGCAGCCATTGGATAGAAGAGGGTTTTCTGAAGGTGAGTGGATCAATTTTGGGGTGATTTAAGAGTATTTAACCAGTAAACCATGTAGGGTCCTAAACTACACTTTTGCCGCCAACGAGGTATGAACCTACCATTCATTACTATTCCCACCCAGCCTGAGCAATTGAGAAAAGAAGAGCAAGTACCTTACAAACAGATAAAAGAAAATCCCTGAGAGTTCTTGAAAATTTACAGATGTATGGGTATATGAGCATTACAATGACTGTATGTACATATGAGCACAATAAAAGAGAGGTTTAATAAAAGTCAGTCAGTTTATATCGTGTTGTTCTTTGTCTCCTTTGAATCAAATGCCTCACAAGCAGATCAAACATGTTTCAATTTGACCAACTCAAGCCGAGATGTCATTAATTGTGTTATTGTATTGTTATGTTGTCCACAAATGTATAGCTACCGTTACATGGCCAGATTCTTACATGGTAGCCTATACGACAGCTACACCATGTCTACCGTGACAGTACCCACCCTAATGGCTACTCTGTAGTTGCCCACATGGTGGAGAAAAGGTAGAAAAAAGTGTGGACAGTCCCGGAGAAGACACGCAGCTACTTCTTAACCCGCTGTTACTGCACCGTCATCTTGATAGCAGTCAAATTAAGTATTTTTTATCATTATTGATGAAAATCATTACGAAATTCAAATTGGCATCATCAGAAACCTTTACAAGCAGACTTTATAAAAAATGCAAATATATGCCAAAATGTCTAAAAAATTGGCCAAGAGAAATATCTTAAGCACTGAGAGCCAGTGTAACCACGTAGCTTCTTCGTGACCGTGCAGACAGATTGTGTGTGTGTTAACTATCCGTCTAGATGCAACAAACAACATAGAATCCACTAAGTATACAAAGTGTACATCCAGTGAGTAGGTTCAAGAGGAGGTAGAGTGTTCTTCCCACAATGCAATTCTTCCAATACAATTTTTGCACTGGTTACATGAGTTTATAATAACAGAAAGTACCCAAGTGAACAGAACTCATCCCAATCTTGCAATTGAAGTACTTTTTGTCACTTTAAACTCATTGCAAAAATTGTATTGGAAGAAATGCATTGTGGGAAGAATACTCTACCTCCTTTTGGTAGGTTCTGTGTCTTCTTAGTAATAGAAGTAGCCATGTAGCGACTTCAATGAAGAATCTGGCTGTGTAGAATTCACACCATGACGGCCCTTTGGCAAAAGGGCGTAACTCGAGTTACACCTTTTGCCTTAAAAGGGTTGTCATGCAAAACCAATGCATTATGGGATACATTTTTCTTTTTAAATGTTGAGCCCAAGTAATGCTAAAAATATTTTTTTTTAAATATGTATCCCATAATGCATTGTTTTTGCAGGACAACCCTTTCAAGGCAAAAGGTGTAACTTGAGTTACGCCCTTTTGCCATAAAAGGGCCGATGGATTTTCAGCTTGGGCAAATTTCACTACCCCCTCCCCCCAAAAAAAATGGCCCAATGATTTGACTACAAACATTTTGGCTGTATGGCCATAGCAGGATCAGTTAACATACAGGCCAGTTGAAAATTTACATCTGGATAAATAGATTCATTACAAGATCGATGTATTATTTTTAGTATCTGCCAATAAAAGTAATAATATTTTTAAAAATCTAAAAACAAAATTACCTATAAGAGTTTAGAGATTAGCTCCCTTGATTAAAGGTGCAACGAGAGATTTCAAATATCAGGTGTCCCTAAAAAAATCGAAAGGACTGATTTTGGCCCTGATGTAGAGCTTTCCATCAAAAACATTCCTATCTGAAAGGATTAGGCTGAGAAATGTTTCTTTACAAAAATTGTAAAATTTCTAATTTTGTAGGAGCAAATACGAAATTCAGCCTATGTTTTACATTGAAATATAAGCAAATCAAAATCACTTTTTTTCACTCTTTCAAAACATTTCTGAGGCCACATACAAGGTAAGAAATCCATTTAGAGTCTAATCTATATGAAATTACTATTATGACACATTATTTGGGTTATTGTATTGTTATGTTGTCCACAAATGTATAGCTACCGTTACATGGCCAGATTCTTACATGGTAGCCTATACGACAGCTACACCATGTCTACCGTGACAGTACCCACCCTAATGGCTACTCTGTAGTTGCCCACATGGTGGAGAAAAGGTAGAAAAAAGTGTGGACAGTCCCGGAGAAGACACGCAGCTACTTCTTAACCCGCTGTTACTGCACCGTCATCTTGATAGCAGTCAAATTAAGTATTTTTTATCATTATTGATGAAAATCATTACGAAATTCAAATTGGCATCATCAGAAACCTTTACAAGCAGACTTTATAAAAAATGCAAATATATGCCAAAATGTCTAAAAAATTGGCCAAGAGAAATATCTTAAGCACTGAGAGCCAGTGTAACCACGTAGCTTCTTCGTGACCGTGCAGACAGATTGTGTGTGTGTTAACTATCCGTCTAGATGCAACAAACAACATAGAATCCACTAAGTATACAAAGTGTACATCCAGTGAGTAGGTTCAAGAGGAGGTAGAGTGTTCTTCCCACAATGCAATTCTTCCAATACAATTTTTGCACTGGTTACATGAGTTTATAATAACAGAAAGTACCCAAGTGAACAGAACTCATCCCAATCTTGCAATTGAAGTACTTTTTGTCACTTTAAACTCATTGCAAAAATTGTATTGGAAGAAATGCATTGTGGGAAGAATACTCTACCTCCTTTTGGTAGGTTCTGTGTCTTCTTAGTAATAGAAGTAGCCATGTAGCGACTTCAATGAAGAATCTGGCTGTGTAGAATTCACACCATGACGGCCCTTTGGCAAAAGGGCGTAACTCGAGTTACACCTTTTGCCTTAAAAGGGTTGTCATGCAAAACCAATGCATTATGGGATACATTTTTCTTTTTAAATGTTGAGCCCAAGTAATGCTAAAAATATTTTTTTTTAAATATGTATCCCATAATGCATTGTTTTTGCAGGACAACCCTTTCAAGGCAAAAGGTGTAACTTGAGTTACGCCCTTTTGCCATAAAAGGGCCGATGGATTTTCAGCTTGGGCAAATTTCACTACCCCCTCCCCCCAAAAAAAATGGCCCAATGATTTGACTACAAACATTTTGGCTGTATGGCCATAGCAGGATCAGTTAACATACAGGCCAGTTGAAAATTTACATCTGGATAAATAGATTCATTACAAGATCGATGTATTATTTTTAGTATCTGCCAATAAAAGTAATAATATTTTTAAAAATCTAAAAACAAAATTACCTATAAGAGTTTAGAGATTAGCTCCCTTGATTAAAGGTGCAACGAGAGATTTCAAATATCAGGTGTCCCTAAAAAAATCGAAAGGACTGATTTTGGCCCTGATGTAGAGCTTTCCATCAAAAACATTCCTATCTGAAAGGATTAGGCTGAGAAATGTTTCTTTACAAAAATTGTAAAATTTCTAATTTTGTAGGAGCAAATACGAAATTCAGCCTATGTTTTACATTGAAATATAAGCAAATCAAAATCACTTTTTTTCACTCTTTCAAAACATTTCTGAGGCCACATACAAGGTAAGAAATCCATTTAGAGTCTAATCTATATGAAATTACTATTATGACACATTATTTGGGTGCCTCAAAATATCTTGTTGCACCTTTAATAGTGTGAGTTTACAACACAAGGAAGAGAACAACAAGATTTCAATTTTATTAACATGAACAACATTGCACTACAAGTATATCCCAAGCCGCAACACAACCAAGCATGTCTGACACCCTCTGGGATATCACAAACTGAAAGATGTGAGCCCTCTGGAGATGATTACCACAACATTTTAACAAATGCCAGCAAACACCAGATGTGACTGATGTGAGCCCTCTATAGTTGCTCTATCACATTTTTGACCAAAACCAGACACCACCTTGAAACCCAAGCAAAACTGTGAACCAACCAAAGTTACTAAGGCCATATTCGCCAAGACCAATGAAACAATAAATGAATGTGACAACTTCCCAGAAGTGTCTGGATTCTAGATAATGTGAGTTCACTAGAGTGATAACTTTACAGAAAATGACTGGATTCTCAAGCTTATTTCCCTTCAATAGTTCAATCAGACACTATTCTAAACTTTCTGGGCTTCTCGACTCCCTGTTTCTCATAGAGTTTGAATCATTAGAAAACAAAAACAACAGGAATTGATTTGTATTAAATAAAAAAAAAAAGAGTTAAAGTACTTCCCGCACCAAATGGCACATAGTGCGGCACCTTACCTCCATTTCTATAACCCTTTAGGGCCACACATCTACATGTACTGAATGCGAAGTTAGTCTACTGGTAGCTCTACAGTTTCAACTTTCTTACTCCATTCTTTAAATACCAAGGACTTGACAAGGAAGTAGGTACCATTTTTTTCAATCTTTGGTATGACCTGGCCGGGATTGAACCTGTGTCCTTCCAGCTGCGAGGTAGATGCTTTTACCACTACCCCAACATGTTGGTTTGATTTGTGATAAGAATTATTAAAACTTGGAATTTTGCTCTCCGGCATCTCCCAGTGGTTCATGGTGAAATGGACCATTGGGAGTGTAATCCCTTGACTGTCCCAAGCCTATACAGCCAATTTCTTCATGGTAGTTACCACGCAGCAACCACAGAGTAGACATGAATTACCTACCCACAAGACGTACACTCGCCAGCCAGGATTCTGTGTATTTTTGCCGCATAGACGGATAGTGTACACACAGCAGCTGTTTGCACCGTCGTAGCTACGTGGTTACACCGGCTCTCAGCGCGCAGTATTTCTCATGTCCAATTTTATGTTTTAGATATTTTTGGCATATTTGCATTATTTTTATTGAATGCGCAAGAATATGGGGTTTTTTTATGATGCCCGATTTGAATTTCTTAATGATTTTCCTAAAAAAACAAAAACGCTTGACAGAGAACAATTGTATAGCGCCCTCATTTCATCCACTATCAAAATGGTGTCGTAGTAACCGCAGAGTAGCTGTGTGTCTACTCCTACTCCAGTACTGTCTACACCGTATGCACCTTCTCTCCACCTGGCAACTACAGGGTAGCTATTTGGGTAGGTACTGTAGAGTAGCCACATCACTTTATACCTAATAAGGATTCACACCAGTAAATAACGTGAGAAACCGGTAAGTCCAGCCCCCACTGCAAATGAGGTGGTTTTTTTTTTGGTGACCCTCGCCTAGGTATACCCTTAAAACTGAGAGAAATGGCGAGATCTGGGTTGCAAATCATGGTTGCTATCAATATTGAGTATAAAATCTGTAGGAATATCAAAAAAAGGTTGTCATTGATATGTTATTTTGATCCGACAAACCAATTTTAACCGTATTCTTACAGGGAACACCTGACTGAAAAAGTGCTGTGACCTCCAGGATCCACGGTGCAAGCTAGTCTTGGCGGTCCAGTCGCTCGAAAAATTTGGGGATAACTACCCTAATTTCATGATTGATTGGGTAGGAGATATGATGATCTTCAAGCAGAATGTTAGCTTTAAGGTCTGAGATGTTCCATAGAGGAGAAAATGATGTTTTCATCTCGCCCATTTTGTACAGAAACGAATGGGAGCAGCATTTAGTGGTGTGAAACCATAACTGTGTAGTTTGTAAGCCCTATCTTGCTGCTACTGCATCGCAACTAGCCCAGTGTGTACTGTGCAGTAGCTGCCACGGTAGACACGATATAGCTGCTGAATAGGCTACCACGTAAGAAAACGGCAGTGTACCTGGAACCGTAGCTCAGGGGCAAGACAATAAAATGAAAACAAATTAACATACAACACTTACCTGACAGGATTAATGTCATAATTGATGTGAATTGTTGTAGAACATAGGCAGAGGCAATCATGCAAAATAAGAAAAAGAGAGATAAAGGGCGAAAATTAATCATATATGATAATAATAATAATGATGGAGATTTTTTAAAGCATGCAAATCTGCCAAAGAATGGTGTTCATGCCAAAGATACAAAGAGAGAAAATGAATCATTGAACAGATTAAACAAATAACATCATGATAACTAACATGACATCCATTGATTACAAAAAAGCTGATGACATCAGATCAGTTTTGACTTAGAGCTTTCTTATACTGTACAAGAAAGGATGATTTTACATAAGATGGCAGGTTGTTCCAGATATTAGAAACACAGGGTGGCCATGAAAAGGATCTATCGTCCCATAAACAGTTGGATCTAGGTTCTTTAAGGAGAAGCATCGTGCTTGGACAAAGATGGCGTGGTGGGTTATGTGATGGAAGGAATTATTGGTAATATTTGTTGGAGCACTGCCATTTAAAGCCTTATAAAGGAAGAGCATTAATTTGTACACAATCGTGTATCTGACCAATAGCCAATGTTATAAGACAAAGGTGATGTGCGAGGACATTTTTTGATACAGTAATAACACCTACTGCAGAATTTTGAAGATGGTCAATTTGAGTATTTCATCAACCATATAAAAGTGAGCTACCCATGTCTTTGCAGGAAGTGACAACAGAGTGAACAATTTGCTCAATAGCAGGTGGAGTAAGATATCAAATTTTACCAATACTACACAGCATAATTCCTACTCATGGATGTTGTAACCCAGAGCTTAGGCTACTCCATGTGTACTCTTAGCTCTACTCCAATGGTACCCCATTGATACAGTACCTACAACTAAGTACTTGCGAAGTACACAAGCCACTGGGTGTATAGCAGCTATGTTTACTTAGCAGTACCCAACCTATAGTGTAATCTGCAGTTGCCTGCTAGGTGACTGACAGGGACCCATGTAAGCCACCAGTAGTGGAGTACCTCTGCAGCTACTCCACGGGAGTACCTTCACAGGTACTCTCCTACCAGCTGCCTAGTAGGCAGCACTTTGGACCATAGGAGGCGCCAAACATTCCATTGTTGTTAACAACTTTCCGATCATTTTCAAGCTTAGTAACATCTAAGCATCACAAAAAACCCTAAATGACATTTTGTGTAAAAACATATAACATATGTGGCCAAAATTTTAAATAATGGATAAAATTACTAAAATAATCACACAGAGCTCAAAACTCATTTGCATGGGAGTAGCCACGCAGGTACTCCCGCATGGGGTGACTGGTGGTTAAGCTACTGCATGTGTACCTACTAGGTAGATGATTACCCCACTTTTGCAGCTGGTGATGTGGTAACCCATGCGGGTGGGGTACTCCGTGGCTACTTATACTTCACAGGTACTCCCAGAGACCTGGTTTTTATATAAAAAATATGCTACAACAATATGAATACACCCATTGCGAATTGAGTTATGTATCCATAGCACCAGTCTACAAATTACTGTGAACTTTACAATGGGGCATGCAATCTACACAAAACATCTACATGCAAGTTAAAATTAATCATTGTTTATTTGAGTATATTTAAGTCTTAACCCAAAATTTATCTTTTACCATGCCGATCTGATAAGGGCGATATTGATTTTCCAATATCCCCAATGGCCAATACAACAACAGAAAGTTTGGAAAACACAATAAATCTATCTAAAAAAACCAATAATTTTCCCATTTACCTTTCCCAGTAAAGGAAATAAAAAAATGGGAGTTCTATACTTTTGTTTTCTGATTATTCACTTTGTAGATGAATTTGAGTCTATATGAGTTCATACCAAGTTTTATTTCAGCACATAAGTGTTTCCTTCTTAGATTTTCTTCTTCAAGATGAATATATCAGTAAACAACAAGCATCAATAGTATTTATTCCCTTTCCCTAGAGACAGGTTTGATACTACAGCATCTATGAGCTTGCTGGAATATTGAAATTATCAGCCCTTCATTTGTATGTCATAAACAAAATATTCACAGTTATGGAAATTAATTCTAAAGAACTTTTGAGCAGTATATTGGTAGCAAGAAAGCTAGAAACCCACACATTGGCTTGAATATACATTGTGGGGAAATCCATATTTCCCCATCTCAAATTATTCTCAATATCCCTATTCCCAGGAAAAATTGGATAGAAAAACAGGCTCCGAATATTCCCAGGGAATTCATTTTCATGATGCTTCCATGGCCAAGTTTGAATACAACTTGCCCCATAGTTGGTAACAGAGGACCATATTCACAATTAATAGATTTCACATTCAGGAGCCCCTCAAAAAATTAAAATACCCATTTTTTGCATGATGTAAAACATTGCCATCAAAACATACCCTCTCAACGATTGATAAGTTGTGAATTATTTCTTTGGTCAAATACATTACAAATTATATGTGTGTCTCATCCCCATTTGTGAATGGACGAAAAAGGTCACATAAGGTCGCCAAGGTCACATGAAGTCACCAACACATAGGCACTAACCAAGGACCCATTTCTCAAAGTGTCATGAAAATTGAATGACATTTGTGGATGCACCATGCAAATAAAGGGTGAATTTGTGTCAACAATTTTGACCAAGACCAACCCAACCCACACCACACACACAATACAAAGCAATTAATCCCTACGTGCCTTCGCAGATGACACAAGAATTGTAAAATTTTGAACTTATACTGGAGAAAATACTAAGTCCAGCCGTTTCTTATGAACGTATGCAAATCAAAATCATCTTTTAACACTAAGGCTGGGGGGGTTACACATATACCAAGATGTTATTTCAGCGATTTCTCCAGGTCGTGAAAAAAATATTTCGAACTCTATTTTTGTATTGTGTAACTTATCGATGCGCTATCTCCATAAAAAAAATTACAAAAATTTGCTAGCCCGTTGAGATAATATAGCTTGGGTCCCTAGGAACCCCCTAGGCACCAACGGGAGTGTTGATTGTAAAAATAAAAAATTAGCAAACCCTGTTGCCAGAAAATTTTTCTGCTTATGTATGTTACATATGCATGAAAACCCCACAAATTAATTACATAACCAGAAAAAATAATTAACCCTTATGTGCTGAACAGAAGCGATTCAATCATCGAGCAACTGCGCACCATTGCTGTACAAACCTATGGCAAATACGACTGGGACCCACAAAAAAATACAAGAATGTACAAAATGGTAATGTTTGTGTTAAATATATGTAATTGGTCCTTCTAGAGCAGATATAAAACATCAAAATGATTTGCAACATGTATGCTGTGGAAGCAGGGTCGTGAAAACATTGTGTTACTTTTTGAGCGATTTTGACGCATTTCAAAAACAATGATTTGCCCCTAATTTCCAGACGATAAACCGGAACTCATTTATATTGCACCTTGGCCTTGTCTTATGCCCCCTCAAAGGTGGTATGAGTTTGATTTGAACATTCCATCGGGAAGTGGTTTCTTTGGGAACCCCCCCCCCCCCATTAGGCACCAACGTGAGTGAAACACCTTAGGCACTTGAAGTGTTAACTTTTAGAACATTTCTGTAGCCAAATATCAATAAGAAACTGCCAGATATTAAAAAATTACTCCTAAAGTGCCCCTAATTTATAAACAAAATGGCCATAACCCACTGCTTATGTCTGCATAATTAAATAATGAGACTTCAAACTTACAATTTATGTCAAAAGTTGGAGCGGGTTATGGCTCACAATAAAAGGTGAAATTGAAGTTCACAAAATGCCATAGACAAGAGCAGTCAGAGACAGTTGTCTTCTATACAGAGGGTGTGGCTTAACACAGTTTTTATCTAGGAAAATATAGAAATCACCGACGCAAAAAACGTTGAATGCATTAAAAACAGAATTTGTTTGCCAGTGGTGTGCCTGTGACATATTCACAATATACTTTCCCAAGATGGTGATATTGCCACCCATGTTACACTCATGATACAAAAAAATGGTGCTTCCAGCTAAACAGGAATATCCTTAATAATAATAATATATTGACTATTATTAAGCGCAACACATCCACCTACAAGGTGCTCAAGGCACCAACATAAACAGATAAAATACATACATAAAGGCTAAGCAAATAATAAATGGAATACACATGTGGCACAAGGCTCTAACAAATTATGTAACCCAGTGGCGTAGACAGAGGGGGGAGGGGGGGCAGCTGCCCCCCCTGTGGGGAATCTTGCCCCCCCCCTTGCCCCCCTGAAAAATTATGATTTACATAGGCCAATACTATACTAAACAAATTTTAATATATGCTTGCCCCCCTAAAAATATGTGTGCCCCCCCTTTGCCCCCCCCCTGAAAAAAAAGCTGGCTACGCCACTGTGTAACCTACATATTACCTCATAAAAAACATGTACTAAATATTACTTTAAAAATAATGTTTCTTAACAATAACGTATCCTTAATACATTGATAAAGTGATATTGACAACTTAGAGTCCAACATTTATGGCTAATAGAACACTTAACAAGTTTTTTTACTGTGTTTGTTTGTCTGTTTGCTTGCTTGTTGCTGTGTTTTATTTTGGATATTTTAGGATATATAACTACAGAAAACCAGACTACAGTATGCTTGTTTTTTTTGGGGGGGCAAGATATAAGGAGGTGGGAATCATGCATTTTGTAATATTTAGTGAAGGACTTCATTTTGGGACTTCCAAGTGAACAAAATTTAAATTACGCTAATTGAAAATGTTGAAATATCACCAAACCTTCATATCGAGATATGATTTTCTCACAATATCACAATATGGGATAGGGTAGTGAGGAACATGCTTATAAATTATTGCTACCAACACAGACAAAATTTCTTTCTGGTATGCCTGGCATATTTGATCAAATTCACCAATGCTTTTGATATTGATACCAAATCTATTTTCTGCAGCATACAATTAGCAAAACATGCTCATTCACTAGGGACACAGTTCATCCAGCTACACATGTTTAGGTATTGACAAGAACTGAGCATATGTGTTCTGGGTATCATAAATCATGCACAAAACCATAGGGTGCACCTTCCCAACACACTGATGAGTGGAAGGTAATAACTGTGCCATGGGAGATGATACTGACTCTTAACAATACATCACTGTCAAGTTAAATTTATTGGGTGTAAGTATTTATCACACCAGCTGATGTAGTTGTCACACCCCTTAGGGTATATTGGATGAACTTACTATATGGGTAACAAGCTGGGAGGGGATAGGGGAAGGGGGTAAGACACAAGTCATTAACGCCAACAAATGATGGGAAACCAGATTTCTTCCGGTAGAAGACATGAAATCAGATAGCTGGTGTGTTCTCGAAGCGATTGGTGAAGGGGGAAAAACATTGGTAGGATTGCGTGCCAACCAAAGTCATAGGAATTCGTCTTTCGGACGTGTAGGCCTAAGTCCTTTATTCTCATAATTCATGAAGTGATTGAACTGCCGGCGACCCGGGTATTTTTTACCCCCTTTTTATGACCCGCTTTTTGTGCAACTTCTCCAAAGGAGTGAAGTTTTTCAAAAGGCTGTCAGGTAGTTATTTTAGAAGGGTTGATAATAAAGTGTCTCTTGCATGCAGGCAGAACAATTCTATAATGGGAGGCGAGAGTTTTGCGGAATCACATTTCAATCTTTCTGCACCAATTTCCTTCAATTTCTGGAAGATCAGTTGCCACCTGGTTGATAATAATTAGCCCTTTGCTCTACAGAGATAAACACTTTATTTTTTCAAAATCAGTTTAGAAATGTAATTTCTCATTTGAAATAACTTTAGGGGCACTGTGTGGATTTTTTTTAAAAGGGAAAATAAAGAGTCATGATATCAGTCCTTTTGCACCCTTTTTTCCTGGATTTAGGATATTTTGGCCTGTAATCGGGACATTTTGGCCTGCAATCAGGACACTTTGGCCTGCAATCGGGACATTTTAGCATGCAATTGGGATACTTTGGCCTGCAATTGGGACACTTTGGCCTGCAATTGGGACACTTTGGCCTGCAATCGGGACATTTTAGCATGCAATTGGGATACTTTGGCCTGCAATCGGGACATTTTAGCCTGCAATCAGGACACTTTGGCCTGCAATTGGGACACTTTGGCCTGCAATTGGGACACTTTGGCATGAATTCGGGACATTTTAGCCTGTAATCGGGACATTTTGGCGTGCAATAGGGACATTTTAGCCTGCAATCAGGACACTTTGGCCTGCAATCGGAACATTTTTGCTGTCTGTGATCAGAACTTTTTTTTTTTGCACTGGCAAGAACTTACTCCCCTCAGAAGGTCCAGAATGACTACACCACTACTTAAACAGGAATAAAAGTTCAGGTATTTAAGGAATTACCTGAGTAAATAACATACAGATAAATAGTAATATCTGATAAAACCAACCCTCAAGTGGCAAGTTGGCAAGCAGATTAGACTTTGATCTTCAAATCTTCCTAAAACTTGCTCAATGTCTTTAGGTAAAAAAATCTATTTTTTATGCCCCTTAATCGACTTTCTCCCAAATTACATGCATGCAAAATGCCTTCTTTCTCTGCTTTGGGTTAAAGAAACAAAGAACAGTAAATGGAAACAAAAGTATTCAGCTTTTCTGTTGGATTTAAAAACAAAATATTGATTCAACTTGACAGCTTTTGATGAGTGAATTCAGCAGACTTACACAAACATACCTAGCAACAGAAAACCTATCATCAATGGCAGCTGATAGTCACATTCAAGAAATGCACACATATGTATCATCTAGTTCACACTCCTAGCATCACTTCCAGATACACAGTTCCATGACCCATACACCAAGATATAGAGAACTTTGACCTCGGTGACTCTGAGTACTATGAATGATATCCAATCTCTACAGGTCGGCTATATCAGCAATGATTGCCTTACATGTGGTTTCAGTGAACTTGATTTGTGAAAGCTCTGCTTGGATCAGACCACCTCCCAATAGAGAGTTAATTGATTATGATGAAGGGAGAAACGGACTGCAGATATGCAATTCCGTTTCCGGAAATTGGAGAAACAATGCCCCAGTTGGTGAGTTTGGCAAAAACAATAGCTCTGTATTCATGGCAGATTAGGCAGATGGTGTCTGAGTGAAAAAGACAGATTTAAAGGAGAACCGTACTATAGAACAATATTTAGACAAATCAAAATACACACCTCATGGAGTTATTTTGTAATATTGAAAACAATTTTGAAGCTGCATTTTCAGCAATTTTTATGCAAGACTGGCAAAAAAGCTCCTGTGATAGTAATTTGTAACAATGACATCACTTTGTTAACTTTTCTTTTATTTGGCCTGCCTTAGTTTTATTTTTTAACCTTAACACTGTTCTCATTTCCTAGCTTAAATCTCCCATGAGGAAGGGAGGGTAAAGGATAGAAGCTAAAGAAGATTGGACATCTTGTGTGGGATACGAACATGGACCCCCAGGGATGGCAAGCCATGGCCAGCGACTTTGTGCCCTTATGTATGTTTGTACGATGATGTCATCGCATCTTTTTGGACTTTGTGCATTTTCTATCCTCAGCTCAGTGAGTTTTGGGTCGTTTAGGGTTATAAGCACACACCCCTCCGTGTTGCTTTAAAAGTTCCATAGCATGCTAATGCTATTGATTGAGAAGAATTACCATTCTGCTAGGTGAAAGGTGCATTAACCCCCAGGTACTACCTATCTATCAGCATCTAAGAACTGTTTTGATTGGTCACTTGGCAGGTAATATCATGTAATAAGCAAATCAGAGATATTGTAAGAATGTTGGTACCTCCATCCCCATTTGAGTCCCCCCCCCCCCCCACTGGTTACGCCACTGCACAGGATGCAAAATTAGGATTCTGAAGGGCACACCATTTCAAGGTAGTTATTCAAGGTTACATCAATTTGGAAGACAATTATATGTTCAAGAAAATGTTCACCTCTACCTCTTCTACCTCTACTTCCTCATTTTGCAATAGTATTACATACCTCAGCAAGACTCCTTCTTGTCCAAATTCCCGTATCCTGTATTCCCGTTAAGGGTTTGTCTAGCTTAGATATTGTTTTTTGTTTGTTTGGTTGGTTTGTTTTTGGTTTTGTGTATGTATATTTACCTATTGTAATATTCTATATCATCCCTTAATTGTATCATTATTGTAATATGAGTATATTTTAATGGGAATTTTTTTTTGTTTTGGGGTTTTATTACAGGGCCAGCAAATAAATTAAAAAGTTACGTCTAGCATATCGATCCATCACCCGTTATTCTGTACCAGTTTACCAAGTGATACTTTACGTATGATATATAAAAACACTGTATTTTAGACATTTCTGCACGCTAACGATATGTTAGCGGAATAAATTGAATATTGACTAGCAAAACCAATAGGATCAACTAAAGGCATCAAGGTAACTGGGTAGGGCACTGAATGAAAGGTTGTTCTTCGGTTATTTTGCACCCTGTTTGCCCCATGAGGAATGCCCAATCGTTTTGTTTGTACACACCATTTTTTTCAATGGGAATGAATTTGGCCCATGAAGACGAGGTTACAATGAGTTTGGGGTTTATTCCGATGATTGAAATGCTGGTACCACGATTTGGCACCCACAACTCTCTTTGGCAAAGGAATTATAAGGCATAAAACAATAATTAATTAATAATAACACATCTTGTCCTAATATGGAATAATTTCTGAAGTGTCATTTAAGGGTGCAGAAAGTGGGGAAGCGGAAACAAGGGGAAACCTCTTTCATGGGAAATAACTATTAAATTGAGTAATGACTATGTAAGACTTATGAATGCTTACAAAGAGATTTTCCCAGAACCTCACTAACTCAGAATGAAGACATATCTTCCTAAATCCCTAGCCTAATCTTTTTTTTTCATGTAATATTCCCAAATAGAATTTCTAGAGTTTGCATTTCAAAAGAAGTAATTAATTTTTGGCTTTTTTTTTTAATGGCTGATCAAACCTATTACTATTTATCAAAATACCTTGTCCAAGAGGTACGCTGCGATGCGAGCCATCCAGAAGGAGCGGGGCTTAGCAGTAGATGCACCAATTACATTTCGCGCATCAAGCGTATTAGTACCTATCTTGTAAAAAGGCTACTTACCAAAGAGTATGTTCATTATAATAAGCATATAAAAAAATCACAGTCATTACTAGGGTTCTAGAGTGGAACACTTGTCAAAATTGTCAATTTTTATGTTCATGGCACCGACCGTAAAAGTGGGGGAAAAACAATTAAAGTTCATAGGATTTACCAAAATATACTTGATTAAAATGACAGAATGGAAGTCCTTTTCAAAACAAAGCACAAAAGGGCATTGCTTGTCTTCAGACAAGCCCATCGGAACAATAAATCTCATTTCAATAGTTTGATATTAACTTGAAGCATTATAATTGGTTTACGGCCTAAAAAAAAAATTCCCAAAGAAAAGGAAAATAACAAACAAAATGTACATAAAAAACAAAAATTTTTATATGATTATTTATGCCACCTCAAAGATGTGTCTCAGTATCAAAATGTAATAATCAAAAATACACATCTTGTCCAATTTCGTAGAAACATTACTCCTATGTTACACATGTGGTACAAGAAAAAGTGAAATTGTGGAGAGATTTTTTTTTTAAAACAAATATCCACACGTTGCCAATTTACAACAGAAATTGGATACACCAGCAAAATGCCGGTGTAATGAAATACCTGCTTTGAAAAATGAAAGACTGGCAGGACTCCAGTCGACACTTCAACCCCAAATCCCCAAAATCCTTGTCTTGCTTCTCTCTCTCGCCCCGATTTTAAACACACCAGCAAAATGGAAGGAGATGTCGTGCTTTTCCCCCCTTAATGTCGGACACAAAAAGTCACCACCCGCCCTCCCTAGTCCAAAAACCAAGATATTCCCAGCCAGTCAGACTGGTATATCAACGTCTTATGCAAACACCAAAATGATTTATCCGGCTTAAAGTTGTGTGATGTGGGTGGGCGAGGGAGGCCCGAACAAATAACTGGGGGATTTATCGTTGCTGGAGGAAACGAGCGAGTGAGATGTTCATTGAGGTGTTTGGCGCAGCGCTATGGGTTGCTGTGTGTTGTGCGCGGGTCCGAGTTGGTTCGTGGGGTTATTTATGGAGGTTGCTTTCGACGCATGCACTGAAATTGGAGTATTACTAAACAGTGAGGCTATTCTAAAGCGCATTGTAATTGCTAAGTGCCACTACGGCTATTCAAGACCAATATTCAAGTATAGCAACCAATTTCTAATTTTGGTATCAATTCTTCTGTGAGGGCCCCAAAGATGGCAAGTACTGTCTCACCCATAGTGCTTCCACTTTCCACTTGGTATGTGACCATTGATGAACATGCTGGGAGTTGGCATTTCAAATCACACCCAAACGGTCACATCTCGTCCAATAGTGAATTGGCTGGCCAGTGCTAGCGGGTCTGGAACTTGGCCATCAATCCCTGCTAAATCTCGGTTTAGGGATAATCTCGGGTGCGTGTTGGGGTGGGGGTTGGATGTAAAATAACGTGGGAGTTCAATACCCTCTGTCGTCGGGAGAGCGGGTGTGTGTAGGGCTGACTAAGGTCGGCAAGATCCGGAGTACAGCGGGGGTGCAATATTATGTTTACTGAAAAGGAAGGCAAAGCAAGGTCTCTCCACGATCGTATCGGGAGGGTTGCATCTGTAATTCCATGTAGGTAGAATTTCTTAATAACACACAATCAAAATTAACATTTTTTTGGGTTGTGTTAAACTACAGAAAGTAATGATTGGTGACAGGTTTATGACAGCATGGGGCCCGTGTAGAGCTCACATAGCAACATGGCTAGGCCCCACCCACCCGTGTTTAAAATGCAAAAACCCATTTCCAATGGGATGAACTCGAACTAAGCAATTCTACAAGCCTCCGGGGTTGGACTAAGTTGCCCCTGCCTTGTCTCTCATGCCACTTTTTGAGTCTATAACCCTGGCTGGTTCACACCCTCCTCACTCTCCTAACCATTCTTAAAATCACTCAGTACTAGCTCTACATGTTTTGAATTCACAGACCCAGGCCAGAGTCACTTGGAGCCTGATTAAGTGTGGAAATGAGAAATCTTTCAATTTTCATCTTTTTTTTATACCATTGGACCCCCAGGCATTGAGGCAGAAAATCCTAACGCCGCCCCCAGTTTAATACTTGAGATCATGTATGTCATTTGTCACTAGTGTTTCAGACTCCTCCCAAAAGTTTTTTTTCACTAGAGCCCTGGTCGTGAGAGGATGTACATCTCTTTTGCGCATGGTGTGTGTGAGTTGTGAAATATTGAGTATATTAGTGCCATTCAACTGTGGACCTTTAGTGGTCCAAGTGGACATAACTTAGAAACTCTAGCCTCGGACAGCGCTTTGCGAGGGGGAGCGAGAGGGAAACGACGAGCCAAGAATGCACCGCCGATATCGTCCTTTGAGGATCGACTCGGTAATGACTGAATAATTCGACGCTACAGATATCGATCCCACCAAGTGGAAATATTAGGGGCCACCCCCCCCCCCCGTAGTTAAACTGAAGGTGGGAGTCAGACGATGTGAAAGTTACCACATTTGCTACAGTATTGGTAACATTAAACAATCTTTCATCTATAATTAAATATAGTTTCGAATTATTAATCTTAATATTTTCAGCCTGGTTTTCCTCCTCAATGTCACCATATTTAAAATCATAGGCCAAGAAGATTGATATAAAGCCAAGAGAGTACTAGAGGGGGGTGTTCAGAAAAATAGATTTTGTCATAGGGGTTGTATGTATATCTAATATTTAGCTCCTCAACATTTTTATAAAACATTTTTTTTCTCCCTTTACCTGTTCACTTCTTCAATCAGAATCATAATATTTTTGTTTTCAACATTATTCACATTCTCCGGACTCCGGGGGAATTTCTTACAACCAATTTTTCTCAACTTGCCCAACCATCGACTCGACTGTTTAGTAACGAGTTTGAAATGGTTCCAACTTTTGACAATTCAGCAGGGATTTAACCTAAAAAATTATCATTAAACTAGTGTTATGGCGATCCTTTTACTTTCCATTTATTTTTTAAATTCTTTAGGTGTTTGTTGTGTGTGTGGCGTGTGTGTGGGCGCGTGGTTGTGGTTTAAATGTTTAACTACTGCCACACATTTGCTAAATAGTTCATTTTCCCTTTTTGTTCCTCCATTTCACAAAACTTACATTGTTCCCTTTATTAGTTTAATCCCCTTTGTCCTCATTTCCTCTCAACACAACCCGAGCGGCAGAACGGTCCAGTTTTTGGTGACGCTTTTGAAGTTGGGGCTAGCGCTGAGCTGGATTACAGCAAGTTCCCTCTGCCCTTGCTTCGAAGGTCCTTCTATACAAATCAATGGCTTGAATGGATGTTCCAGTCTTTGAAAGTCAACCATTTGTTCTACCCTTAAAAAACCACTTCACTTATCTCCTGCTTGTTACGTCACCATTTTCAAATTGACAGTAATTTTGAATAGTGACAGTCTTCTCCCTAGGTTTGGTTCCTATTCCAAGGATTGCTCCCTGAGAGCAATGTTCTGAGGGAGATTTTTAGCACTTGAATTCTAAATTCATAAACTCACATAACGTAAATAGATTTTCAGTCATCTTTTGTACGTCAACTTAATGTAACCAAGCCTCCATGCATTAACTTCCAACAAATTTGTCTCTACTTTTTCCTATCAAACTTGTTTGTCATTTCACAATTATCCAGTCCAGTTATGATTCAGTTGATTTTTTGTTTCCTAATTTTCTAGTATTTCTTAGTCCCTTTGAGTCAGAATAATGGAGTGCAACATTGGAAACCTTTGGCCGCATCATATTTTGCACCTCTAATCACTCTAACTAAAATGAATACTTGCTCCTGCTTCCATCAACTCTTTACCAGCGTGACATTTGGGCTCACGTTCATCACGTAGAACCAACTCCATACCATCCACCAGCACCAGCCGGAGGTCCTCCAGCACAGCACACATGTCCTAGATTTATTGCAGCAATAATCCCTGTACCTACATCATTTTTAACAGCTCTTTAAGTCCGACTAACACCTATTAATATAATTTTTCTTTAATAATCCCCCCAAAAAGGCATTAGAGAAGTAATTGCATACAGTAATGTTTTATGACGGGGCAGGGAAGGTCAAGGTCACTCTCAAAAACATCATAATCACTGTTTGTCTGGGAGGATAAATTGAGACTGATCTGACTCGATTGTGGGCTAGGGAGTGTCTCCAAAGGGTCCCCAGAATACGTTGACTTTGGAACTCAATCATTTCCCCTAGTGAACAGCGGAGACCAACGGTCAAGTAAAGAACCTCACCATAAAAACGCAGAGACAATGGGAGAGGTTTAAGCACTTTCAAATCGGTTACTTTTATTTTTAGAAGCAAAAAAGTTTGAATGGTGGTCTAAAGCCATGATAGCTTACAATACAACTATCGCAGACAGTCGCTGCAATGATAACCTCCTTTGTTAATCCATCTACTCGTTTGCCTTAATGGAACTCAACATGACGTGAAGTTGCATATGATTTTGACTGATGCACATCCAAAAATCTGTTAAAATCCAGAAACAAAAATCTGTGGTTTGACGAATATCCGAGCACTGAGCGGAACCTTCATGAGAGTCTTCATCGATCCAGGTTGACAATCTTGTGCAACTTTGTCACTGTAGATAGCGTATCTTTACATGTTTTGCATAAGAATATGGTAAACAATAATGTACCTCTTTCCTCCCTGACCCCCTACCATTGTGGTTTTGCATTTTTCCATAATTCGCACCCCAGGTGCAGGATGCTGACTACATCATGTAACATGAGAAAAATAAGGCCTTTCCCATCTATATTAAAATTGATACTTCCGGATAAATCAGGGTCCCAAATGATCGGAACAAGCCCTTTAAAGTGAAAACAAAGTTAATTTTGATTTGCTTGTATTTCAAAATAAAGCACAGGTTGAATTTTATATAATTTGCTGCGCGCAATACAAAGTGAAGAAATTTTTACAATGTTTTGGTATCAAGAAGTTACTCTCGCTTAATCCTGGGGAATTTTTTTGATTAGAAACTTACTAATGCAACATCAGGGATTTTTTCAGGGACCCTGATATGTGAATCTCATATTCAACGTTGAATAAGTACAAAGCGTAATTTTTTTTAAAGTGTTATTGAAAAATATCACAGCTCATAATGTGTGCAATCTTTGGGATCAATATCAACCTGCAAATAAGCTATTTCCACAAAACAATCTTAACCAGACTGATAACTGTCAAGAAATTGAAACCGGAAGAATAATTCAAGGACATCGCGGCATTCGGTGAGGCTGTGTTCATGTCGCAAAAGTCAGCATTGATCAATATCCGAGTGCAAGTCCTATGGGAAGTTTTTTCTCCACTACTTTAGCCAAATTTTGGCAGGTTCACAAGAAAACACCACCAACTAATAGACAAGGTCTTTTTCTTCAAATTCCAAAACTCTTGTTCAGCAAACCTTGGGGAGGTCATACGATCACTCCTATGGTTTTATATTTCCCTGGATGTTACCTTTTATTTACTTATGTTTCTCAAAAAACTGACTGTAAATAACTATATCTTATGGAAAGTTAAATGATTACCTACAGTTCTCTTTACAAGTAGATTTCTCTGCATTTCAAATTAGGCACATTAAATACATAACCCAACCATTGAGGTGAAAAAAAATTCTTAACTTGAGGAAGACTAAGGTGGGAGTTTATTAGTTATCTAAGTTTTATGGATCATGAACAGCCCCTTTAAATTTATGGTATACTACTTTTTACTAGCAAATACAAATGAAGAGTTTAGTTGCAAAATTTGTGAAATCCATAAAGTACATTTTTAGAAAAAAATGTTTTTGTTATGGTAATTTAACTTTAGCTCACTTTTAAAAATAATTTTATAGACCATGTCACCGCAATGTTTATAAACACAAATTAGCAGCTGTCTCATAATTGACATGGTTGCCGTAAGAGTATATGACCACTGCACTATTAATTGCTTTACTTGGATTTAGCATGAGTTTTAAGGGTTCGAAGTATGATCTACTTACACACAAGATGTTTTGTGCATTCAATTTAGCACCCACTGACGGCGACAAAAGAAAGAATTTGCATTTTGAGGTGTGAAGTTTCCAAGTGCAGGTATCGTGGATCTCCACAAGTTTTGTTTGCATTTATTCGCACAAAGAATTGAAACAAAAAAATGTACCCATCGCACATCCTCTACGCACGCGTTCACTGCTTTGCTGTGTACGAAATGTGTCACGAACTTCTCTTGCGGCCCAACGAGGCACCCAAATTGTTAAATAAAGACTCAAATTTGAGTTGAAAAAGTCAGTGCCCCATTTTTTATTTCAAAATTTTGAAGAATGGTATCAGGACCTTCAGCATAATTTAGAAATTAAAAAAATTTTATAATTAGTTTTGTAGGTGATCCAAACATCAAATTTTTACTTCTCCCATAGACCTTTGTGGTTTTAAAAAGCAACAACATTTTTTTTTTTTTGGCTATAGTTCAAAAACAAAGCTGGTGACACCCTTTTTTACTTCAGATTCTTGATCAGGACCGTTATAAATACCATATGTGAATTCTATACTCTGTCTAGCTCGAAGTATGAAGTAGCGACGCGGGCGTATACATTGTACCGACTTTCAGCGCGCGCGTACGCAAAGCACAAGGGCACTACAACTGAAAGACGGCACTGGGTATACGCGCGCGTCGTCACTTCATACTTCAGACAAGACAAAATATAGAAATTTCTATTGAGTAGTTCACTAACACATCAATCCCCTTAAAAGTGCCAGGTACTGTAAAAGTGGAAATTTTCGCGCTACATTAATTTTCGCGCTTTTCGCGCACTTCTGAGCTAGCGCGAAATTAAAAACTCGCGAAAATGTTATTTTGTGTGTAGGTCTATGTAGGATAGCTGAAAAGAGCGAATTTAAAAACTTGCAAAAATGTTAAAAATTACAGAAACGCGAAAAATTACACGCGCGAAAATTATCACTTTTACAGTAATCACAGTGATGTCAGAGGTTCTATAGGATTATTATACTTGTAAAACGAAAGGAAAAGAAATTGGCACACTCCACCCATTTGCTTATGTGCCCTTTATTCCATCATGTATGCAAAATGGAAATAAAGTGTGTAAACCAATGTGTGCAGTGAGCCCATTTCATTTTTTTTTCATTTTGCAAAATAAGTCATTCTACATGGTACATGGTTGAAGATATGGTCATGTGAAACTAAAACTTTATAAAAAGCCTAAAGGAACAAAAAATCCATTAAAGATACAATTTTCAATAGTTTCGCAACAGAAGCAATGTGAATTCGAATAAACACAAAAACACCAAAAGTTGTATTTTCTTAGTAACAAGCTTGTGAATTTTGATATCCAACAAGCTTGCACATTTTGTATCTAACTTCTAAGCTCTTCAAATACATCTTCTTTGCATAAACTTAAACAATCAATATTAAGTAAATAAATCATACATGACAACTCCTCAGATTACCCGGTCTGTCCTACCCTGTCATTTTTTTCCCCTTTTAATTTTCTGTATAGATTTTAGCCCACTTGATAATCAAATGATGGATAAATAAATGAAATAGAAGCACATTTAAAGCCCACTATCAGCGATTTCTGCAAAATGTACACAAATCCGCGCCCCCTATTTTTCATCAAGTCCAGTCCATTTTTGCACTGTTTTTCCACTGTAAGTGGCTAATCGTAAGGCATTACATGCATATTTTGTCAAGAAATAACAATTTTTATGCATATGTTTATTAATCCCTTTTATTAGTAAACAAAACAGTTTGTCTCGGGATCTTCAAGACCGCGTTAAAATGCTTTAGTGGTCTGCAATTAAATACAAATGGGCATTCTGATTTTTTTAAGAAAATGACTGATAGTGGTTTAAGGTGTTGGCATTATGAAGTGGGTTTCTAAGGGTACGCGCAACGCCAGACTTTAATAAACTCGGAGATGAGCAGCGTGTATTCTTGCGATTTAAGCGTCGCAAAAATTCATGAGCGATTTTCCACTCCTGCCTTTACGCGAATTTGTAAAGCGTTTTGGAAATCGCGTAACCTCCTGATGTTGCTAGACTTGTCTAAGAAACGCGCCTGAGGAATTGCGCGTCTCACCTTTCACGCCCCCATTTTTTTGTTTTGCTGCGTGACATATAGGGCGTAAAATAACGCGAACCGCAGTCGTCTCTATTGGACATGGCAAGTATTCCTCTAAAAATGGCCTTTTTTTTTCGACGATTTTTTCAGGAAAAACTAATACGTGACACCATTTTTTTTATTTCTGTATTTTCAAGTATGCAACTTAGACCTAAACATGATTTTGCAATCAGAAAAACGTTCGGACCCTTGTTTCTTTTTGGAGTCACTTTTAGGTATCGGAATCACATTTTCTCCATAGAGTTGCATGGTAAATCATGTAAAATTTTGAGCAAAAATGTACTTTTTTAAAGCCTTTTTTTCTCAAAAACGAATATGGTAAAGCCATATTTTTTATTTCAGATTTGTTATCAGCACAATGAAATGTACTATCTATCAAATTTAAAGAAACTTGAACGGCCCATTTAATCATTATGCCAACAACCTAACTTCCCAAAGTAATATCATTACCCACTGGTATCTTGAAACATGTGCATACCATTTTTTCAACTAATCATCCAATTTCAGAAAATTAATAAGACCTATATCAATGCTTATCCATATCTCTGGATCAACTTGACTATAATCCTAATCCTTATTCAGACCCCTACCATTCACTTAATCCCTCCCCAAATCTAGTGCGATATATTTCAGTTACTATAGATCTTGGGTCAATTTGAGAGTTGTTCAAAACAATTAGACCTTTAGATGGACAAAGATATTCAGGACAAGAATACAGGACATAGTACAGATTTTAATTTTTTTTTAATTTTTGCAAAGGGGTATGTGGTTCCCCCCCCTCAGAATTTTCCACCATGGGGTCAGCAGAACTGGGTTTTGTAGAACTGAATTTGAGCTCAATCTCATGCTGAAAATTCAGTCAGTTCTTTCTCTTATTAAAAATAATATCCGCTTCTGTCCCTAAACACAGTGGCCTATGAAGGCAAAAATTCAAAGATTTGCTCTTAAAAGGAAAAACAACAACCAAGATTATCAATGTTGGTAAGATATCTTTCCATGATACACCTTAAAATGCCTTGTCAAATATCAGTTCACAACTGTTTTCTAAATTCTAGTCCATCTTGACTGGAAAATCTGCCAGAATATAGACATATTTGACAAGATTCTATGCTGGTCAAATGACCTGTTTTTCTCTGCTCAAATTGATCTGTTTTCCAGTCAAAATAGGAAAAAAAGAAACAGCATACATCTGAAAGTGAATTTTATGATTATATTTAAAAAAAACGAAAAAACTAAAAAATTTAAAAAAAGAAAAAACCTAAAAAATTAAATATTTCCATTTTATATCATCTTAATTCATTTTTAGTTAAAGCCTTAACATCCTGGATGTTCATTCATACTGATTTAGCCAATTTAAAAAACAAGCTTGTCTCAGAAGATTGCACGCATTGCTTTTAAAACAATTTTAGCGCATTATTTTTTTAGGCTTTTACTTACTTGCTCACCTGATTTTTTTAATTTTCAGAAAAAAAGGAAAATTCGGCCACAAAGCAGCCAAAAAAGTGGGTAAAAAATGAAAAAATAAATAAAATAAAAACCACATTTTGCATTAATTAGCATTTTTCAGAAATAAAAAATAAAAATGCATTTTGCATTGTCTTTTTTCACATTTCTTCTGAGATAATTAACTTGTTCACACACAATTTTTTTTTCTACATGTATCCACTACATACCCCCTCCAAAAAATAGAAAAAGAAAGAAAAGAACAAAATACAAGTTGAACAATGCAAATATTTTGTGTGTATGTGTGTGTATGTGTGTGCCGTGTGATTCCAGTTTTTTCATTAATGTAGATTGTTGTCTGACCCTGAAATGCTCCCTTTCATTTAGGAACCAGGTTATGGACCTGGAATATTTCATACATGTTTGTTACATTTTACAACAGCTCTGGGATTTTATTTCTAGTTTAAGTGAACCGTGATTTGTTAGCACTTCACAATCTTTAAGTCGAGTTTAATTATTTCTAAGTATGCAATAAATACTTCTTTTCCTCTTAATAAGCCTGCTTTTAACCTACACATGAACTACACATCATACTTATTTCATTGCTCAGTCCTCTGTGAGTTGCCTTGTACACCCAGGCTTTATACATGGCTTAAGCTTTTGTCACTATGTGCTGCCTATTTTTGTAGACCTGGAAGTTGGTATCTGAACTTTTCTTACCCTGCACCACCAAGCAAGGCCCTGGGTTTGATTCCCAGTTGGGGCTTTGTCCCAGTACCTTCACAAGCATCTGGTTCTCCAGTTTCCTCCTACTTGTAAAAGCAAACTTCTTCCTATAAATTCAATTTGTCTAGTCATTTCAGCACTGCCGACATGGGAGGGTAGGTAGGAGGGGCACTCCCTACCTATGCCACTGCTTCCACTTCTTGCACATTTTATAAATGGCCCAGAATTTTCATCTGCCATGGACTGGGCCAATTCTCGGCAGCTCTGGTCATTTCTCTAATGTGTTGGCTCTTTAATGACAGGCAGCCACACACTGAGTGTAATCAGACCAGCTTTTGAACATCATATGTCAGTTGCTTAGATGACAACAAACATACCTTCAAATACACAGGCAAAATCATCATTCTTGTTTTTGTTTGTTTTCTTGAAAGACTTTCTACTACTGTGAGTTACTCCAAGTGACAAGACTGCATGGTCACACTCTCACTGTATGGTATAATAGCCCTGGAAGTGTACAATTATAGGATATTATGTGATGGAGTTTATGGCTTCAAAATTATGAAGCTTCCTCCTGGACCAATTTCTCTGCCGTTATTAGGCAAACGGTCTTGCAGCTGGATTCAAAAGCGTTGGAACTGTCACTTAAAACACGCGCCAATAAATATGGTGACGTGTTGCAGTATCAAATTTGGTAAAGATCGGTTGTGATTCTCCACAAGGCTGACATTGTGAGTACTGCCTACAATGGGCCTGATATTACCAACCGCCCAAGGATCTTCTCCATAGACTATTTTGTCCCAAGGGATTATGGCCTCTTGCACGGACAAGAATGACTTTCGTATCCACACCAAGATGATGAAAGCAGCTTTCAGGATTTATAAAAGCATGCAGTCTTGGAGGAAAACTGACCGACGAAGCCGAAGATCTTATCAACAATGTGGTATACACGGAAAAAAAAAAACCTTTCGATCCAAGACAAGACTTGCACTTAGCATCGCTCAATGTGTTCTATAACATGGGCCTTCGGTAAAAGATAACAATCGAGGTGATGAAAACTCATGGAGATATTTGAGTACTCCGAGGAGATCATGAAGGGCGTTTCGCCATTCATCCGGTGAACTTGTTACCATGGTTACAAGCGCAATCCCTAACCCTGGATGGGTCCTTAGCAAAAAGTAGAGAGAGAAGAGGACACTCAGCTGATGCGGCCTCTACCAGGGAAGCATGAGGGGAGCTTATGACAGCTTACAGTGATTAAACCAAATGAATCTGGTGGAGGCCTTGTTGCAGGCCGGCCGGAATGCCAAAGTTAAGGAGGATGAGGACACGTTGAACTTCGTACTCCAGAACACATGCACCAACATCTGGAAATATCTTGCAGGTAAGTTTTTTTTTATCATCTCAAGTTAAAAATATATTTAATTTTTTTGTTTTTTTAAATACTAAAAATGAAACTTCAGAAAAAAAAATAACATTGCTGTCCCCGGTTCGCGAGGGTCATCTGCTGTCACAGTTTGTAAATGGGGGCCAAAGGTCACATGAGTGTAACCAAGGTCACGAGGTCAAAAGGTCACCCACTCCCCTCCTTTCCACTCAAGTTACAACATATCATAGCCCTTACGGAACTCATACGGCAACCACCCACCACCAAACCACACGACACAGATACACGCACCGACACACCCACACACAGTACAAGACATACAACCAGTGTAATCCCTATGTGCTTTCTTAATTCTTGCAGAGACACAAAAAAGTTAAGTACAGGGAAAATTAATTAGCTGGGAAGATGTATGTTGGGACAAATTGTTATTATTGTCATTCTTTATTTTAATTATGGAAAAAACACATTTGGAGGCAAACGTTTCTTTAGAGCTGTTTAGTATGTTGGTAAGGTTGCCAGCAACCAAAAAAATTTCTTTTTAGGGGCCTAAAATATCCCTGCAAAGGTGGACTCTTGGGTACCACATTTGATCTAACTGGCTGAGAATGACACTTCATACACAACAGAATTTTGGCCCTAATTAATTATTTTATATTTACTCTATACATAACCATTCAGATAGAAATGCAACTATGTGGCAGCAGCTATTGCACCACTTGAAGGCAGTCAAACACATACCATACATTTCCAGCAAAACTGGGACAGTCACGGTTTCTCATCCTACTCTTTTCGAAACTTTCATGTTTAATTTGCCAATTCCAAATGAATGAAGGGGAGAGCAGAAATTCGACGTTAATCAAGAGATCTTAGCCAAGCTAATCCAGAAATGGAGTACCTGAATAAAACCAGGGAAAGTAACCCCACTGGGATTCGAACTGGGACTGACTGCCCTGGAGCCAAGCACCCAAATCTTTGCCAAGCTATTGTTGTGCATGGTCAGGTTCTAAGAAGAGTTGTAAGTAGAATTTGTATACAGGGACATTCTAGGTGTTTTAGGTAAGGTTATAACAGCTGTATCTGTTATACCGATGACAGATTAAAATTTTAAAAATCGGGTCATTCCGATCCTGATTTTTTCTGTGTATTATTTTGCGTTATCATCGCTGCTTCGACAGCAGAAGCTGCAGGCAGGGTTCGGAAACTTCCGAAAGAAACCTATTTCTTCCGGAAGGATGGAAGAAACTGGAAAAATGGGGTTTCTTCCAGTTTCATCCGGAAGAAACTGGAAGAAACTGGAAGAAAATTGAAGAAAACTGAAGAGAAATAAAGAAATGTATTATAACAAACATACTATATTACACCATATTCATATGCTTTGCCACTTCAAATAATCAAGGCTACTTTAGTTACTTTAAATTTACAATGTTTTTTTTTTAATTACAAGTTTATAGCATGTTAGTATACTTGCAAGTTATAGTAAAAATTGTTACACAATTTTGTTTGATTGTACAAATTATACAGATGATAATTGTTCTTATTTTCAAAGTCTTTCCATGTGCACATTTAACTATCACAGTTGTAATTGTAGATGCAAAACAATGAAAAAGATGTTAAAATTGTATGGCCAATTTGTTAATTTTAAAATTGACAATCATAAAAGTAGCAACCATTAAGGGTTCTTTTGTTGTAATGCTTATAGTGGGAGAAACCTGGGTTAGGGAGACGATAACATATTTTGACGATGTTCAAGTCTTTTCAAGGAGACTCTGCTTGGCCTTGCTGGTGTGGAAAAGTAAGAATAAGTTTCTTCCTGTATTTGTTTTATATGCAATTGCATGGGGTAGGTAGGGGGGTCCCTGTAAGGGTATTTTGAATTATTTCACTATATTTCATCACTGTATAATATAAAACAAAACTATAAGCATTTGCTTTAAAATAGATAATTTTTAAATGACTTTTTTTTAGTTTCTTCGCTTTCAGTGGAAGAAAACTGGAAAAACCCGGTTTTTCCAAGTGGAAAAAAAACGCGGAAAAAACCACGGTTTTTCGACTGGGAAGAAACTGGCGAACCCTGCCAGAAAGTAGAAGATCGATTTAGGTAAAACCACGTAAATGGCCAAAAAACAAAAAATATGAATGAATTCATAAATTTATGTGAATAAATGTTGCCACATAAAATAATAAAATTTGATTGTTTCAGTTTCAATTTATTTTCACCGTTTGGCCATCAGTTCAATTTTAATTAAGTTGGACTTTTTTGATATTAATTTAATAGTTATCGAAAAATCGGGGGGAAAAAAAGAGAATTTTTGCCGATGCCGATCATATACGATATGGTCATAATTTGGCCCGATTTCAAAAAATTACCGATCTGTTGGTTATCTTAGTTTTGGGGGGCTTGTGGCACTGGGACACCACCAGAGCTCACAATTAAGTGGACCTCCCAGTGACTGAAACCTATTACAGGGACTATTTCATTCAAAATACCAAGACGGCCACATCGATTTGAGAACAAACCGAATGAAAACCCTAACAAACTGCTTGTATTTTTTGGTATCTAGTTCCTTCACAACCATGTCAAATATTGCTGGAATTGACAACTGTTCCATGTCCTTCATCTGTTTGCCCCTGTTCTATAAAATCACAGCTTCTTGATTTTAGGCAATACTGAAGTTCCCACCAGTGAACCCAATGAATCCATGAATAACTCAATGTGATGTGAGATTTATAAATGTTCCTTTTGGGTACCTTCATTGCAAGCTATTCCACAGGTCGCATTTATCCAAAACCTTTTTTCTGCATTGTAATTTGCCTACCTACAAATGTGCGTCAAAAATGGGCTTTTCCTTATATGCTGCCACAAGAAACTCTCCACCCTTGTTTCAAAACTGGTCATGAATAATTCCACAGGTTGTGGACAATGGTTCAGATAGTAATCACTTGGATGTTCAATGATATGAGTGGGACCTGAAACAGTGACCTCTGACCTCAAGCCATACACCTACATGCTTGCATTGTTAAATGTTAGTAAAAAATGATTGGCAATCCACCGAAAAAAACTTAACAGCAAATTTTACCCAAAACTACCGACGAGGGAAAGTTCATTGACTTTAATAAAACCCCAATTTGATACACGCTGTAGAACCTTAAACAACTTCCTCACCAGTTGTAAACATACTGGAAGTCATACACGTGTTTTACTGAAAGCCAACACAATTTAAC
>JAMKCH010005539.1:0-32837 GCA_023653785.1 Ophioderma brevispina
GTGGGCTAAATGTGTTAAGTCCTCACTCCGAGATTTCGAAATTATTTTTTTGTGTAATAATGAAAATAGAAATACTGAACTAAAGATAGTAACTAAAATGCACAATTCCGAAATTTGAGATGATTCAGATTTTTTTCGTTTTGATGCAGTAAACCTTTATGTGTAGTATTACTTCCCATAGATACTGTGTATAACAAAAATTCCGGATCCGGAATTTTATAACAAAGTTGTTGAATTGATAGAAGGAATTCGATTTAAGCTTAGCAATTTCACACAGTGATTATAACCGACAGTCTTAATGCACATGCAAAAACACACGGATATTTTTTGGAATTGAGGGCACCTCCTCAGGAAATCTCTGATCGGCCTTTAAAAGTTAGGGTTTTTATGTGTGTAAGAATAGGATTTAATGTGATCACATGACCCATTGATCTGCGAATTTTCCCAAAACTGGTGCCATGGTGGTATTAACCAAAAACCCTCTGGCCTGTTTACAAGGCTTTGCTTTTACAATGGGGTCCTTCAAATCATAGTTAACCCAACGCCAGATTATGTGTACATTTAATGTAACTTCTATTGTTTTGGCCCCTTGAGTGCCCTTTTGGATTTGTGACACATATCCACATTATTGTCCCCGCCCAAATGAGTTCGGACGGGGACTATGAAATGATCAGCGTCCGTTCGTCCGTGTGTCCGTCCGTACCGTTTGTCTGTCCGTCCGGCCGTCTGTGATAAAAATGTTAACCCACGTTTTTATATACGATTTATCTGGAGTTCCGTAAGGGTGACAATGATGTAACTCTCGGTGGAAAGAAGCGGGTTGAATGAGTGCTCGACCTGATTAGATTTTTGGGCTTAAAATATGCTATTTATCTAATTTGCATAATTATTTAAAATTTTTCTGCAAGGCCTGTGTACAAGGTTTCTTTAGTCCGTAAGGCATATAATGAATGTAACTTGGTGGAGGAAGCGGGTTGAAGAGTTTCTCGACCTGATTAGATTTTTTGGGCGTATTTTGGGCAAATTGGAGTATGCAAAATGAGCTAATTAATATGCAAAATCAGCGTAATTGCTATATTTTTGGAACGGTACCTCAATACTCAAAATTTCCTGCGTGCATGAGAGCCGATCATGGTGCACATCTTTTTTTGTGCAATAATGATATATGCGGCTTAGGACATGCAAATGAGCTATTAAATGGCGTAATAATACTTTACTGTATCTCCTGCAGGGATGCAAATTCAATGAGTTTGCGAGAATCAAATGTACTTGAACTGACAACACTTAATAAATGATTCAATGGGGAAAATTGATTCTCATACATGGAGCTACGCGAATCCCTGCGAGAATCAGTTCTGTGATTCTCGTCGAATCTGCATCCCTGCTCTGAAACGGTACCGGATAGGCAAATTCCTTCACTACATGAGAATACTAATTACTGCCATAGGGGTGGGAGGGGGTGGGGTGTTTTGGGGGGCTTGGCCGTGCTTTGACACATGGATACGAGTTTTGGTAGGGTGGTGGGGGTGTTGTGTTGGGGAGGGGTGTTGTGTTGGGGAGGGGTGTTGTGTTGCAAAGATGTTAAGGTGGGGTGTTGCATGGTGTTTGGGAGGGGGTGTTCTGGGTGTTTGGTTTTTGTTGCTTTTGTTGGTGAGTGGTTGGAGGTTTTTTTGGGCGGATTGTTTGTATGGGTGCTGTTGTTTTCGGGGTGTTGGGGAGGGGTGAGGTGGTTGGAAGGGGGTCGGACTTGTGTGTGTTGGTGGAGAGAAGTGGCGTGTTGCCAGGGTGTTGGGGAGGGGTTCGGCATGTTATGGTGTCTTGGGTAGGGTTTTTGTGGGGTTTGGGTGTTAAGGGGGAGTGGGGTGTTTGCGGAGTGTGTGCGGAGTGTGGGGGGTGTTGGGGGTGGGTGATGCGGGTGGGTGATGCGGGTTGTTGGTGATGCATTGGTGTTTTTGGGGGGGGATGGGTTTTGCGGGGTGTTGGGGAGGGGGTGGGTTTTGCGGGGTGTTGGGGAGGGGGTGGGTTTTGCGGGGTGTTGGGGAGGGGTGGGGTTGTTGTAGTTGCATGACTTATTGATCGCGACATTCGGCTTTCCATATTTTCCTCAACTCTCGTCAATCACGCATTTTCTCCTTGTTATTATTATAAAGCCATTAATTTATTTTTGTTATTTTACGGAGATTTGTCACAGAAAATATTATGGGCACTATTTGCTTGATTACCAATTAAAGGGGGATGGCCCGAATTAAGGACGAGGCGAAGTTTTCATCTTTTAGATATTAAGCCTTCACCCCAAAACCCCATCTTAAAGTTTTCGCGCACGATATCTCAATCCTTTTTGCTGTGAGAGTAAAAACTATTTCGTAAGTCCCATTGGAGTACTGTGTAAAATTAATTTTGGTTGACCAAATGGGGGCACATTTTCGCTCATAACTTCCAAACCAAATATCCTTTTGCCCTAAGATTTCACAGGGTAAATGAGAAAATAGTAGCTTTCCTTCTGATACCAAATGTTGACCACTTCCGGTAAAATCTGGGGTCCCAGGGGACGAGGCTACTAGCGATCGGCCATGGACCTTTAGCATGTACCCCACCCACATACAGATCACAGGCTACAGAAGTGGGGTGTTTATTATTCACTGGGTACACACAGGACCTAAACATAGTGTACATTAAGATGGATGCAACCCTTTTATGTGTCGCCTGCCTTAAGGTAGGAAGACTCATACGGGTCACTTTGTCCACTAGTGTTTGTCTGTGTTGTTTGATGTCGTTGGGGTTCAAGATTATCAACCTCCTAGTGGTGACCCGCTGAACTGATTTTGTGAATCAGGCGAATAAATCGTCAACTGAGGGCTATGCTAACATTCCTGTTTGTCTTTTTTGCTCACGCGCCCTTCCGGGCACACTATAAAGATTACCTGCAATTTTCCAATGTTGCGAACGATGATGAGATAATAACATATTTGCGATGTTATACATTGTGGCATACTGGCTCGAATTATAAACATAACAATCAATATTTGACCAATAATTATGAATAGATTCAATGTTTACTTCCTTTTTTTGATAACAACGATATGAATGAACTAATACATGTTGATTTGAACATGGCTTGGTGGCCATGTTGGTGGCGCTATACCTCAACATCGTCTATGGCTCAGACGACGGCGGCCAAGACTCTTTCAATATATGCAACTAATCAAAACGAACCAAACCCACTTTGACTTTGACAAGATGTACTCTGCAGCTCCTCACAGTAGAGTGAGTGTGCAAGACGTTAGTAGATGCTGGAAGGGTTTGGTTTTCTTAGATACTTGGTTGTTTAAATCTTAAATGCTTCAGTTGTATGATATTGAAGAGGGTTTCAGGTAGACAGTTCCTTCTGGGTTTATTGTACATCAAACCTGTGCGCGAGTTCACATTGGCGTGTTAACACAGTGGGTTCTAGGTCTTTTAACTCACTGTATTCGCTACAATCACTGGGGGGGTCCCGCATTAGAGATTCAACACATTAGCTGCTGCTTCATTGATGGATTTAAACCAAACTTGAGTCATAGGTGCAACACATTGATCCTTCATTTGTTGATGAAGTCAAAGTCCACATTCGACGGTCAAAGGCCAATGTGAGTCAAGTTGTAGATTGAAAAGTTGAAGTTCAATTGGATTCCAAACTTGGTTTTATGGAGTTACATGAAAACTCTCATTTGTTTATGGTCCAGGACCATGTGTTGTTACCATAATTTTAAAGGCAGTTCCCCGTAATTCTGTCAACTCAAAATAGTCAAATATATAGGCACATTGCTGCGTAATGTCCATAGGTCTGGCTAGCACTAAATCAGATTTTCCCTGCTTTTTGCTTAGAAATTGTTCACAACCCACATCTTAAGCAGTCACTGGAGTGGACATTGGTCACAAAACCTACACACATTTGTTTTTAAATTAAAACAGTGCAAGACTCTGCAGGGACGATTGGAATTTTTTTCATCCTATGGGGGGTTTGGGGGGGGGGGGGGAAAAAATTAAACTTAGCTCCAGAGTCAAAAGTCAAGGATCAAAGGTCCATGTTCCTGGCAATGTTTTATATACTTTGGCAAAAATCAAGAGAATCATAGTCCATGATGTTGCCAACCCAGAGTCTGTAAATGACACAAGCAAATGCACATAATTGTTAAAAGGGGTCATAAAAACCCATCCCAGCCTGACCCCACCATTCTCCCCTCAATCTTGAAGATGTTAGTATGATTAGAACCCTGAACTATTTTTCTCATCTCAACTGAAAAATATTTTAACTGACGACTTTACCATTATGAGGCTACCACATCATGTATATCACATTAAAATTGTGCATCAATTCAATTAAATTTTGGAATTAAGTAAGGTTGGTGAGATCGCCTTTCGATTAAAACAGAAAAATTATGTTGTAACAGGTGGGACATAACCTTTAAATAACTTCATTAAATCATAAAATGTATTTAAAAGCATAACGCCTGTCTATCTAGGCAGCCTATTCTGAGGCGTTGTACATAAAGATACAAACTAGCAAAGACATAACACGAACATGCAAATGTTGAATGAAGTAGCAAAAACATTTGGATTATAACGTAGTGAAATCAAGCAACAAGACTGTAAATGAAAATATTAAACAAATTGACATGTAGCGAGGAATTTTTCTGAGTAGTTTGCGATCAGTTTACCCCTGTTATCTATTTTTACAATAAGTTAGATCCTTCCCCTGTCAGGCTGACACTTTTCGGGTTTTTATTGATTGTTTTTTCAATCCTCCTTTACCAGGCTTTATGTGCGCAATATCATTCATTTCCTGAAAATTGATCTAGCCCTTGCCACAGGGGCCAAACACTTGCACGCAATGTTAAGTTTAAATGCGGGAATCATGCAAACCAAAAGGCTAAGAAGGAGTTTGAAGGGTATATCCCCTACAAATATGTTTTTAATATGCTGAAATAAACATCACCCAGTCCAAAATGTAGCAAAAAATTACATTTCCGAGATGATTTTTTTTTATTATGGCCAAATTTCCGGAATCCTGAATATCTACATCCCTGCTTTACGTGGCTACAAGGTTTATGCTATGAGTGGCTCCCTGTAGCATTAGACATTGGTTAATTATATTTTTCGAACCCATCCAAGGGCTGAATATCTCGGTGTTAGGGCTCTAGATTCCTTATCAAGAAGTCCCTGGTTTGAATCCCGCCTTCAGCCATATTTTTTGTTTGTTTGTCCTGTAATGTCAGTCACCTAGTCAGTTTCCAGTTATTGTGTCGTCTGCACGAATTCAGAAGGCACATAGGATTACTCAGGGGTCGTATTTCTGTGTGTGTGTATGTATCGTGTGGTTGTGTATGTGTCTCCTGTGGTCGAAAAGTTAACCCTTAATATATTGCATGCCGCAACGAGTTCCTTTAAGGGCTACAATGATGTAATTTGGTGGAAACGAGTGGTTGGGGTGGGGGTGGCATGTTGGTGACCCTCATGTGACCAATGTGACGTTGGGCCCATGTACAAACGTGGCAAGCAACGACACTCGCTGTCTAGGGACCACATGTATTTATATATTATAATACTTTTTCATTAATAAATTTAGAATTGTTTATTTGGGTTAAACTCTATCTGTGATTAAAAATAGTTCACAACTATGCGGCGAGAAATCGGGGCCATCCGTAAATAGTACCCCTAGCCACGCCCACCCGTAATATCATTTTTCAGAAGACTATTACCGCTTTCAGAGGTACTATTTACTGCGCTTAATTTCGCGTTAACTTACTCTGCGACGCGTAGCGCGTCTGCATATGTGCGCGTAGGGTTGCTGCTTACTACCACATTCATTCACATGCTTGACGTGAAATTTATTGAATGAAAATGCAATAATTGTAATTGGTTTCATTGTTAACTGGAAATTTATTAATGAGTATAAAAACAATGACTCTATTCGAGTCTCTGGTTAAAACATGGTCCCTCTGTGACTACATTAGTGCTATTTTGCTTCAGGGATGTATCCCTCAGCAAAATAGCACAATTTAGTCACCGTCGGGACATAGTTTAACCAGAGCCTCTCCATGTCAGTATATTAGGTATAATATAATAACCATTGGAAATTTCAAATGGTACTTGGCATTTTAACGTCATTTCACAAATTTTTCCCCCGCAGCGGTTTTCAAGCCCTACGTCCCGCCTACAACAGGCCAACCCAGAAGAGGAAGCAGAAGGAGAAGAAACCCATCATTGGACTACTACTGCGAGGTTGCCAAAAGCAAACTGAATGGACCCAAACCATATGGTGCTCACAACATGGCTCGCATGCGCACAGAAGAGGTTGAACTGGCCAAAGAGTAGGCACATGTGAGGTACTATAATGTAGTCCCAGTTTTACATGATGGAGATGATCAGTGACAAGCTGAAACACATTGTGCTTTGTCCCGGCCAGAATACAGAGTGGTGGTCTAGCTTTCGCAACGGTTGTTTACACTGCGCATACATTGCAAGTCAAGCTGTACTCGAGTACACAATTGCGTATGTGGATAACGCGTGCAATTAGCTGCACGAAAGTAATGACATTCTTCTAGCTCTGGCTGAAGTATCGTCACAGTTTCATGGACATTGCTCAGTGACCAAAACGAGTATTTCACAGTTTACATGGACAACCAATCAGTGACCATATACACTATGCTTTGTCTGGTTAGAATTTTGAGTTACAATCAATACTTTTGCGCAGTGATAAACGTCGCGGATCACAGCAAGTTGCAGCTGTAATTAGAGTGGACAAAGTCGGTGTCCATGATATGCATGCAAATTAGCTGCACGAAAGTAATGACACACTCAATATGTAGCTCTGGCCGAAGTAATAATCACGCTTTACGTGGGATACTGATTAGGGAAGCATATACTATAGTGCATTTTATCGTCCATCAGTCTGTGACATCAACATGGTCACACAGATACTTCCCGCACACATCCAAGTGCCGGCTTTAAACGCACATGTGTGTATGCCAGCGCTTTCAATCAGTGCTCGCAATTTATTGCTGCGGCCACCGAACATTGCACTGACTGTGGAAGATAAATGCACTATAGCCACAGTTTACATGGACATTGGACATTACTTAGTGACCTATAAACACTATTTACAGTTTACATGGACACTGATCAGTGACCAGTATACTATGTCTGACATCTCAACTTAAAGTGTACATGAGCAATGCATTATTCTCTGTACTTTGAGTCACAGGGGAAAACTTTGCCAAAACCTCAAAATAGCTATGTGTTCTGTCATTATTTCATTAAGAGAAAACATTTGAGGTGAAGAAAACCAGGGTTCTTTTCAAAAAAACTTTTGTAGGTATACTTCTGCATGATTTGCAGTAAAAATGGACTTGAGATTTGCTTGTGCACCCAAAAATGAACAGAAAGAGAATGTTCGGTCTAGTGATATTACCTCCTAGTTGGCCCGCTTCTTGGCATCTCCATTTTAACAGTAGTGATGTGCTTATGTGCCAATGCATTCTGAAATACAAGTTCAGTTTTATTAATCCGTCCACTAGTACACTTTCCATGATAGGTTAACCATGTGTAAGGACTCAACTTATCAAAAATAATTATTTACCTCATATCAAAGTCACATTACTTTAGTATAGTCAAATAAGATCATATAGTCTCCTAAGAGGGCATAAGTAAGTGTCAACTCATACTTATTAATCTCATATCTAAGTTATATTTTTAGTAGTCTTCTATTGTAATCCTAATGTAAGAGGATATTTTCTGTTTTATTTTTTTTTTGTCAATTTTGGGGCAGTTCTTTGTGTAAGGAAGAACAAACACTATAACATCCAGAATTGTGCCAGGCAGAACTCAATAGTGCTTAATGCAGTTAATTTTAAGGGACACCTCCAGAGCAACAGGGAAAAAATTTTATGGGAAGAAGTCCGATTTTAGATGCAGGAGGAAACCAAAGTTCTCTCTGAGAAAACCTGTGAGGACAGGTATTAATCGGCATTCTTAAACACTTGAGATTGTATATGCAATTTCATTGGTTCTTAGCCCTGTGATATGAGATGATATCACGCGTATGCGTACGCGTCAACGTGCTAGGCATACGCACTGCTCGAGCCAATCAAAGGCGCATAGTAACAACGGACTGATCGATTTAAAAGGCCGGGGCAGTTTGTTGGATAAAATCTATCATAATTTCATTAATATGTTACGAATATATAGCTTCTTATTTTGGATTAAGTGTTAAAGAATCAGAATAAAGGTATTGTTTTTACCTCTGCCGGTGTATCTATCATGTCATATCACACTGGCAACAGCACTAGTTTAGTGTAACAACAACTCGCTTGTGCCTCGTTCTACCAAATTCACATAAGACACTCGCTCAACTGGGAATCGACCCCAGCTTCATCGGTGAAAGGTGAGCGACTTGAACACTACACCTACTCTCCCTCCCACCTTGTCCAGAAACCAGAGGGTGGTTTAAACTAATCCCATAATGCATTCCAGCATACCTGCATTTTACTGTACTTTACACCACACCAACATTGCACCAAATCTGTTTTTAATGCGTTTCATCACATGATTCCATACTAGCGTACAAAAATTGTGAGACTGGACTGGGAGATAGAGTATTTTTTCGGCAAAAATCTTCCCCGTCACTAACATTAAAAAAATTCACATTCTCCTTGATTTTACTAAATCTTCTCCCTTTAAAAAACTGTTTTTGTTTCCCCTAAAATCGCCAATCCCTGTAACTCCTCCATTCCCCCTTGGATAAATAATGACCTCCTTCCCTTAAATAGGCTGTTCAGAGATTTGGAATAATTTTTTTTTTTTGTGTAATAATTAAAATAGTAATCTAGAACTAAAATACTTACTAAATGCTTATTTCCAAAGTTAGAGGTGAATCGGGGTTTTCGTTTTCATGCAGTAAACATTTGTGCACGCCCTAACAGTGCCATAGGATACCGTGTATAACAAAAGTTCCGGATCCGGAATTTTATAACAAAGGTGTGATTTTCATTATGAAGGACTTCGATTTGAGCTTGGTTATTTTACACACTGATTAGTATATGGACAAGCATTATGTATATGCAAAAAACGTGATTTGTGTGAAAAATTAGTGCGCCCTCATCGGAAATCTCTGAGTCATCCTTTAATAAGGTGCTATTTCAAAATCGCAATGCATTATGGGATTGGTTAAACCATTATCTGCCCTGAAACTTAACTCAACCATAACCAAATTCTGAATGTAGTCAAAATATTATGCCTGTTGATTTTTGTGCCTTTTTTATGTTGGTCTTATTTTATGGGTGTTTTTTTTTTTTGCTTGCTTACACAAAAGATGCACTCTATTTTCTTTAAAGGTGCTTATTCCGATTTATGTGTATTGTGTTCTCTACTTGATATGAGAGCCTGGCACTTGCACATACACCCCATCAAGTACCGCGAGAAACAAACTTGCGGTTTTGATGGTAGACGCAATAATGCATGTTGCAAAGCCCTATTCAATACTGTGCTAATATTGATGGTTAACCACTAAAACGGCGGTTTTTGGTTTATATCTTGGGAATGAAAAAGATTTAAGGGCTCAAATTTCAGGACGACAATGAGAAAAATACAGCCTTTCATCTGATATCAAAATCAATACTACTTCCTGGTAAATCAGGGGGGTCCCAAAGACGATCGGAACACGCACCTTTAACTTGATTTATGTATAGATGTGACATCAATGATAACATACATAGCCTACACAGGTTAACACCCTGTCTACTGACATGCTACAGGTACAGAGCATGACTACTCTACTATTCAAGAGCCTAGTAATATTGGTTGCGAGCGCAAAATTAAAAACACATGTCCTGCAAGTGCGTACGCATACCCTCGCAGAGTATTGTTCTTTGTCAGTGTTGACGTCACGTATCACATCTATAAGCTTTTCCAAAGCCAACCCCTATGACATCCTAATACCAAGTTGGACCATACGGTATTTTATTAAAAAGATTGGGGCCAAGCAGTTGTGGCGCATTTAACTGATGTTTTTGTCAAAATTCTGGATTTCATGGTTTTTTTTTTTTAATTTTGTGAAAAGCCGGGAAAATCTCACCCCATATTTTTTTAACGCCTGCTTATAAAAATGTTTTCTGCAGTGCATTGATTGCAGAAAACATTAATTCATTCTAAGCGGGGTCCTATTTCACAATGTTAAGGTTAATCAAAATAGAATTTTTAAGAAGAGGAATTCCTCAAGTCGGTAATGCTTAAAAAGAATTTGTAAGGTCAAATTAAACAAATTACGGTCCATGGTGAGGACAGCCATCTCATGGATACCCATGTGGCCCCGATCAGCTGATTCAGTTCAATAAATCCTGACACCCCACAACCATTACCAATGACTTGTGGATATGCTAAAGAAGAAGAAATAAATAGGACCCAGGTATAAAAACTGACTGGGATTGTAACTTCATAAATCTCAATGTTTTAAAATTATTTCAAAATTTATCTGAATTAGTTTAAAGGGACACAGTGGCATGAAAAAATATTCAGACATAATGACATGGACCCCCACTTAAATCACCTCCACAAATTGGGTGAAAACAATTTGGGTGTTTACCTTTTGTAAAAAGAGAGGAATAACAATTATTTGCCTTGTAAGCTTCATTTCTCAGCCAAGGATGCTTGACATTACGTCCGCATTTTAATAAAACTGAAAACCCATTCAGTAATCAGCTCACAGACCATCTATTTGTATATGTGCTAAATCTTTTCCTGGCTAATCCACCTTTCACTTGTCAGTCAATATCTTTCTACTTTCCTGAAAGTTAAGTGTCTGAATCCAGTCTGATGCTTTTCATTGTGTAAAAAACATGCTGGATACACTGAGACTTCTGGCAGGGATGTCAAACCCTTGATTTTCTGTGGCAGAATTGCCACAAAACTCTGCTGTTTTTTGCCATTTTTTCAGAATGTAACAGCCAAATTGTAGAATGGATTTCAGTAAGGGTCCTTTCATTATGTCTACATTTATTTCATGCATTGTGTCCCTTAAAACTGTTTATACCCTAAGACGATTAACCTTAGTCCATTAAGATTACTCTTTACTGTAAATAAATAGAACTGTGCTGGGATTTGCAATCTTGGCAAGCAGCTTTTGAGCTTTTTTGTGTTAGTACAAGACCCTGAATACTAATTGTGACCCTGCTCCCACCAACACGATAAATCAGAAAATTTTCATTTTGAGATTTCGCAGATTTGAAATGCTAAGAACCCAACTTTTAAAATGATGTATAACCTGTAAACATTGCACTTCCTTTTTGTCCATCAAAATCAATATCTACCTTTGGAATTCTTTTTGTTTTTTAATAATTATTGATTTTACACAAGTTTATTGACCTCTTTTCTAAGTACTCTACGACTTTGTCCTTGTTTTGTGGAGCAGGTCCCCTATGTTGATGTTGATGTTTTAGTAAGTATTTGCAATACGTTTTATATATTTTCAAGCAACTCTTGAAAGTGATTTCATCACTAGTTTTACAAACCATTTGTGGGAAAATCAAATCAATTCTTTTAAATTCAATTGTTTTTATTCTAAGGATAATGTAACTCCTAGAATAAGTGCTGGGGTATTATTGTCATGGTCATATCAATTTTAACTGATATTCACATTGTGCTCCAGTGAGGCTTGGTTCAAGGTGTTCATTAAATTTTCTTCTTGCATATAAGTTCCTAACATGATTTTTTTTGCATCATATTTTGTGATTGAAGAATGAACTACAACACACACACACACAAGGTTTATTTGTGAGAAATTCAGGTTTGAAGACATTGTGTGTTGTGTATGAACTGATTATTTTCTTTTTTATCTGTATAAGATTACCTAGATTTCAGCTGAATGAATTCCTGATGAGATACCCATTTTTTCTCAGGTAAATTTTGAAATCTGTTGAAATTGTTTTGTACAACCAATCATTGGTTCCATTATAAGGATTGAAAAAAAAGTTATGCGTTCATCTATGTTTTTAACCCAGAGGGTGTGAGTCAATCCCACAACAGGGGCGGATCCAGGTTTGAAAACGTCTAAATTTACCGGGGGGGCTGAAAGGCTAAACTTTTCCAAAATGTCTGTTTTGCAAATTTGCGCGCCCCCTCCCTAGATCCCGCGCCTGCACAATGCACGGCATTTTTTGGAAATTTTCACTCAATAAGGTCACATTATCCACAAAAATCCTATAAACACATAAAAATATTAAAAAAAAAAACCGACTCTCACACTCGGTTTATCTCGCTTTAGGTAATTTTTTAGGTAATTTTTCAGCATGATCATGAAATGTCTTGTGGTTCTTGAACACTTTTATCCTAGTACTGACATATGTTTTGTACAGTACAATATAGGCATGTTGCAATGCCTTATGGGATTGATTCAAATCACCCTCTGGTTCTAATCTTTAATTATTAAGGTTTAAGGTCATCCAGGGGTAAAACTTACCCAATGCTCAGATTTTGTTGAAACTGGTGTCAAATTGTTCACCTTGTCTCATTTTGTTGCATAATTACAGGGCAAAATGTAACAAGGATATACATGGTCTATAGGAGTCACTAAAACTTGACCTCAAAATCATATACAATATCACCAAGAGAGTTAAAATGCATTTTTTGTTTCAGTATAACCAGAGCAATAATTTGACACCAGTTTCAACAAATTCTGAGTATTGGATAATTTTTATGCCAGAATGACCATGAACCTTATTAGGGCTGTAGCCGTGTAACCAAAGGTGGGAACCTAGATGAACTATACCTTTTTAATCCTTATGGTGAGCCAAATATATTGGTGTGCATCTAAACACAATTTTACTCAATTTCAAATTTACCCCGGTACTAATTTTACCCCCTTTTTTACAATGTTCCATGCATTTCCCAGAGGTTGGACCCAAAAATCAGATTCAATACCCTTCAAACTATAAAAAAAAAAACATCTTAAACCCTTCCCTTAACTTCAAGAATGGGATCCTCGTTTATTACCCTACTATACATTTTGTTTGCTTAAGCATCCATTACACTGCATTTGTCACAACTTAAACAATCATACAGGTTTTAAAAAAAGGTTAAATGACAATGACATCCTTAAAATATTAAACCAAGAAATACGATTCCAAAGTTTGTGTTTATTGTATTACATGTATGTAACAAGTTAATAAAAGATGTTTTGATACACATTTTTATGCCTCAATATTATTTGTTACATAAGTACTATTTATTTTTCAGTTTGTCTATACAATTATTGTCTGTAGTGATTTTTTGTGTCACTTGGTAATCATAGGGAGTTAACCTGCTCATGATATTAGTACTGTGGTCATGTGCCATTCTTTATCATTAAGATAGACCATTGTATTGTCTTCCAGAGTGTACTTGGTGAGAAGACTGTTACATATCCAAATCTTAGCATTCATTGCACTACATCGGCATAAGTTAATATTTGGGTACTTTTCTTAAAGGACTGCATCATGTAGCCTCTTTGTATCTAGTGACAAAAGGTTTATCTAGGCATCATTAACAGGCTGTATAACAAAGGGCAGCAATGCAACATCTTCCTGTAGAGGTGTGCCCTAAGATTTGCTTTTTCCAAATAGCATGGATCCAATTTAAAGTCATTCGTCTTGTTTTCAAATGCCTCAATAACCTGGGCCCATTATACCTTGCATCCATGTTATCACTGTACTCTCCAGCATGTGCTGGTCTTCGCTCATCAACCGACTCTACCCGGCTTAGTGAACACAAAATATGCCACAGAACTCTTCATTCTGCTGCAAACAAATCATTTTATTTCATGGGTCCAAAACTGTGGAACACTCTCCCTTCTCTACTCCGATCTGCTGATACTATCAACATATTTAAGAAGCACATGAAATCTCATCTTTTTCCTTATTAAGTTTGTTTGCTATGTTTGTATCTTCATTACAAACCGCCGTGATCTTGATGGAATGGCAGTATACAAATGTATTGTTTGTATGTATGTATGTATGTCGGTATGTATGTATGTTGGTGTGTATGTATGTCAGTGTGTATGTCGGTGTGTATGTATGTCGGTGTGTGTGTGTGTGAGTTCTTATCAGAGGTACATTGTGGGGGATAATTTTGGTCAAAACTTGACATTGTGGGGATTTTCTTTTGTTGTGGGGATATCCCCATAGCTAGGGTGTCATAAAAAGGTGTTTTTTGACCTTAGGGGGTGAATGAGCCTATAGGGGGTTATGTACGTCATTGTGGGTATTTAAAAAAAATCCCTCAATGTATTTTTTTGCTCAATAAGTATCCCCACAACGTCCGTTTGTACGTGTTTGTTGGTATTCCCATAATGTACCTCGTATGTGTGTGTGTGTGTGCGTGCATGCGTGCCTGAAGATAAAAATATCTTGCAAACATGATAAAGTAGTTGTAAAACACAAACTCAAAATTGATGGTAAGATATAAATTTGATAAAGGGCCTCCTCTCCTTCCTGGCAATGTTCTGTTCTGAAGCTAATCATGGAAATAAAGCCTCACAAAACTTTTGAGCTATGGAATATATTAAATATTTGAACAATTATGGAATTTGGTATGGAAAACAATAGTAAATTCCTCATGCTAAAAAATATTGCAGAAATTGTTAATACAGTAGGATAAAAAATTGCACTTAATTTGAACATAGTTGAAACAATGATCACATAACATTTTTGTACAATTTGCAAATACCTTAGTGCATCTGACAATAGTAGTTACTCAGTGATTTAATTCCCTGTTAGACAGGTACATCCCCGGTCATAACTAATCTACTTTTCTGCCACATATTCATTAGTATTTTTATGTTGCATGAACTATACAGGGTGACCCAATAAAAACTTCACCCAAAATGAAAGTGATATTTTTCCACTTCCTGTAATTTGATATCTGTGGATTTTATTTTATCATAAAGAATGGCTAATAAAGCATCTTACCTGATTTTTTGTTCATTTTGGTTGAGTGGTTCTCAAGATATGTTCCACTGAACAATAAGTCAGCAAAACAGACTTGTCCATGGAGCATAATTTTTCTTAGGCATGGTTGAACACAATTTCAACATCAAAAGTAATTTATGTAAATGGTGTTACCTTTAATTTCTATCATCCGCACATCCTCCCTATTTGCAATACACTTGGTAGCCCTGGAGTGCATGTGTTGAACAGCTCTTGATGTTACACGCGTTCTTCTAATTGCGGTAAATGCATCGTTTATCCGTCGCAGTTCTGGTAATGTGTTTGGGGGACCCTCATTGTAAACTCTAGCTTTTACATCACCCCATAGCCATAGTTGCATCCGGTGACCGAGGGGGCCATTCCACCGCATGCCCCAATCCAATGATCCGATTTGGAAAGAGTTCCTGAAGGTGGTTTCTAACTATTACAGATCTGTGTGCGGGTGCACCGTCTTGAAGAAACCAGGCACAATGAATTGCTCCATTTTTTTGCTGCTGAAAAATGCGCCACAACTCTGGTTCCAAATGTTGATTAATGATATTGAGATAACTGGCACCATTCAAATTTCCATCAAAAAGGGCCCAATTAGGTTATTGTTACCTGTAAAAGCTGCTAAAACTTTCCTGCGATCATTAGGTCTGTCGTAGACAAAGTCATTAGGAGGGTTCCCTTTTGGCACACACTCTCAAATTTTGAGAGTTCACTGAGCCAGTCATAATTGGAAAATTAGCCTCATCAACAACAAGTAGTTCTCTTAAGAAGTGTCATGGTCTGTTGATTAGCCAATTGCAAAACGCCAGCCTATGTTGAGAATCACCTGCATCCAAATTATGGCGTCTCACAATTTTGTATGGATGCCAATTGATGTCATCACTAACAATGATTGTGGTGTAAAATGAGGTGCCATTACTATGAGAATGTTTAACTGTATGTTGTCTGCCATTGTGTTGGTATAAGCACAACTGCATGCTACAGTATGATTTTAGATTTGAAAAGTCCGCCCTGACACAAGACATAAAACTGGTATTAAGCACAACTGCATGCTATGATTTCAGATTTGAAAAGCCCAGTTGCCAAAACAATTGATGTGTACTTATCATTCCATCATGAAATACCCATGGACAAGTCTGTTTTGCTGAGTCATTGTTCGTTGGACCATATCTTGAAAACCACTCAACCAAAATGAATAATTTTTTCAGGCAAGATGCTCAATTACCCATTCTTTATTATAAAATCCACAGATATCAAATTACAAAAATTGAAAAAATATCACTTTCATTTTGGGTAGTTTTATTTGGGTCGACCTGTATTCTTTAAAGTAAGCTTTTTTGGGGTCACCCTGATTTTTAAAAACAACATGGGGGCCAAAATACAAATTCTTACTAAAATTGGCTAAAACCATATTTTTTCCATTGTTGAATTCACACAAAAACTCAATTTCCCATTGTAATTTACAAATTTAGGTCTTTGCTTTTGACAAAGTGAAATTCAAAATGGCCACCACAAATGCTCAATTACCTTTAAGTTTATTCTTAAGGATATTATCGTAATGTAACTGATGCTTTGTTACTTTATTGTTGAGCTACTACAAGCAAACATATACAGCTATCAAAATGGTGGCTAAAAAGAATTCAAAATGGCTGACTTAGGTTAATTATTTTGTTCTCTAAATGGTGTTATTAAAATTATTTATTACTAAACTATATATAGCTAACGATTATCTTATAAACAGCTGGAAAATTCAAATTGGCTACAAAATTCATGTAAAATACGTGATTTTAGTCTATTTTTAGTGAAAAATTGCATTGTGACCACCATTTGTATTTCTTATGGCAGTCATTTTGGGAAACATGAAAGCCCATAGGTGTTCTGGTAGTAGCACAACAGTAATTTAATCATGCATCATTAAGATTACGATCATATTCTAGAGAATAACGTGATTGAGTTTTGTGTGCAGTTTTTGACGGACATAGGTATTTTGGCTGCCGTTTAAATTAAAAAATCAGGGTGGCACAAAGTACATATATCTGTACGCACTGTTAAGGATTTCTTTCTGTATCTCTGGTTAAATACATCGTATAACCTTTTGAATAATCAATGAAATTGGTCAGTCATGCCCAGGGGTTAGCTCGGTGTAAATAATCTTTTATGAAGTGAGATAAGTTGACTTCCCTTCACTGTATTTGGTTTTCACCTGTAAAATTCATATTTCTATTACATACTAGTAACAAGTAAATAACAGTTTGGGCAGCATTTTCCACTTGGAATATTAACAGCTGAAAGATAATTATGATTAGCATTTGTATGAAGTACAGAATAGCAACACTCAACTTTTCAACTCTTTAAAATGGTAGTTGAATATCAAGTAGATGAAAAGGTTTATCATGTTAAACATTGTCGTTGGTGTAAGACATTTATAGTACACATTTCTTCAAAGGAAATGATCCTAAGAAGCCAGCAATTGCATTATTTTGATTAATTTTAACATTTTTAAGGACGTCATTACAAGCAATGGCATTCTTCATTTCAAGTGTCGCAAAGATTGTTATTTTCAACATTGAATATTTTGCTGATTTTTAACATACTAGCCAAACTTGCAGTCCAAATCTTTAAAAACATCTTCAAAAACACTAGGGTTCTTTCAGTACCCTAAATTTGTATAGAAAACTGTTAAGGTTTTCAAGCCCTGAACAGCAAAGAACCTTTTCAGAAACAGGTGTCCCAGCCAATGCTTAGCACATGGCATGTAATTGATACCTTAAAACTTGTTTCAAATTATGCAAATACCGGTAGGTGTACACCAGCCAACAAGTTTGAGGCATGTAATGCTTTGTCAATCTTGTTAGAAGCACTTTCTTTGTCATTGATGCTAGTGGACCTCAAAACCCTGTAGCAATTGTACAAACAGGTCAGGAACTCTGAAGCATTCAAGCTTTGTTAAGATCAGCAACGACCTCTCTCTACCCTAAGCGCTAGCTGCCATCAAAACCTTCGCCATTGTTAGGATAAGCGCCATCTAGATGTCTTTGCTACTTGGCATGACCTGTTGGTCAACTTTAGATTCCAAGTTACCTTCAACCAAATTTTCTTAGTCATGATTGTCAGCATCTTGAGAGTATTTTCAAGATCTACAATCGCAGCCATCTGGGGATGTGTCTTCATTGTCATCATTCTCAGTTTGCCAATACTTGCAATTGTTGAACCAGTGGATTGTCATGTTCTGTGATGTTGCATTTATTGTCTATATGGTTCTCTGTTTAATGTTCCTTTGGAAGCCAATTCTGTTGTACTGCCATATGATAGAGCATCATCAGCAAAATGCACTCCTTTATTCCGGGATTCTGTGACATCTGAACCAGTTGCTCTGACTTTCTTGTCCTTATGGACATTGTCGTTGGAGTTACTACCATCCTGAGTATCTTGAGATTGTTGATGTCTCAGTTCAACAAGTTCCTGCTCTGGTTCTTGATCAGACCCCTGCTCATCAAGTGTTTCCTTTTGAGTTGTCTTATATTTTACTTCTTCAACCACTGAAATAACTTTATCATCCTTTGCATGCAAGTTTTTCATACTGCTGGATGACATTGCTTGACCTCCATCATCCTTGCCTCCATCATCAATGCCTCTCACTGACAGATTTCCTTGAGAGATGCTAGAGTTGGTGATTGATGCATAAGATGAGGATACTAAGGAAGATCTTGTGACATAACTGCTACTGATATCTCCAGGTTTCCCCTTTTGTTTTGTAGCAACCTCCTGGTATAGGGTAGTTGCTTCAGGGACTTTGACCAGCGAGTAATGTTGTCTGCCATTGTGTTGGTATGAAACTACCACCTGACCTCTCTTTTGAGCAACAGTATGAAGAAAGCTTGCTCGACTTGGAATACCTGAAAGATATAATACAGGTCAAAGAACAACAGAATAAACTGATTTTGTCTTGTAGCAGAGGATGCCATATGCTTCCCAAGGTCCATTCAAAGTCCACTCTGTTAAAATATGACCTCAAAACACAACATCGACTGATCAAATATTGACATCATGCACCCAATGCAATGTGCATTTTGGATGTTATTTTTTTTATTATTTCAGTGCAGTGTTGGGGGCAATGAAGGTACCACACAATACTCTCTTATCACCTCTATATGTTATCCTCAAGCATGTGATCATCAGAAACGTAATACAGTGTAATATAAAGATTTCTGTCCCTTGTCATATTTGCCCGATACATTTTAACCAATTGGCAATCATGCTCACTACACTAACTGCACATGGTGGGTGTTTCTGTAAGTAATGAACATATTAAAGCAAAGTAATATAGGTAGCTTGCCCTCTTGATAATATCGGGAAATTATAGTTGGCAACAGCAGATGTTTTAACACAAGTCTGCTTTAAGAAGGCCTACTGCTAAATTGATATTAGCTATCATCAAAATTCAAAGTCAGCAGGATAGATATTGTTACTGGCAACAACTAATAACAGCTTCATCCCTTGGCATGCTTAACAATATGGATAATACTCCATCTACTTACTTTAATGGAATTAGTGCAGTCAACCACAAGATACCTAGAAGGTATTGATACCCAAATAGTCTGTGATACACATTCAAGACCCGTAGATAGACCACTTACCCGAGTCCGATTTTGTTGTACAAATGAAAGCTTCTAAGAATTGATACCTAACTAGTCTTTGGACGAAAAGACCCGCTGAATAGGACTATACCGAGCCCGGACCTTGTTTACATGAAACTTCTAGGCTTTACACCCATCCGATGACTTTCCGTGTCTCTAGGGGACTCAACTTTCCAAGCATACCAATTTGGTGGATAGGGCCGGAGAGTTTGGGTAGCATTCTGGTAGGGGTTCTATCATTTGAGTGATATCCAGTGCGGTCTCCAGAACCAGCTTCCAGTCTTCCTGGAGCTGACAGTGAGGATGTACGGTTTGATTATGTTTCTTCTTACACATACCTATTATATATATAAAAAAAAAGTTGGGAAAAAATGTGAGATATGATTCCCCAAAAGGGGCCATGCTGAACTGACAGGGAGGGGCCAACGTATCGTATTATAACTCAAGTTTACAAGTAGTACATGCTTTGTTTGCTTGGCTTTAGTTTGTTGGTTGGTAAAGAGGGGAATAAGAAGTTGGGAAACGGGGACGCTGCATAAAACATACCTATAGCTGGTGGTCCATAGTGTCCTTACTGCATTAGCGAGGAATGTCATCTCCGCATAAAGGCCTGGAAATTCTCTCTGCTGCCATAGAGCTGAAATCAGAATGCAAGATCCGAAATGGTGTCTGGCTTCTTGCACGCTCGGCTGATATAGCGGTTTTAGGGTTCTTTGGTACCTGAAGGGGTTCTCATCTGGAGCATTAAACGATTCTGGATGGATACCAGAATGTTTTTAAAATTTTAGAACAGATTTCATTTTTATCACACATGTACGACCCATATCGAAGTATATATTTTAGAAAGTAACTAATTAAGAACCAAAAATCATGAAGAAAAGATCTTTCTGATCACATTTTAAAAATTGCCTCTATTCCTAAGTTAGAATAAACATGGTGCCTTTACCTATTCTGAAACAATTCTACAGGAAAAACCCAGGGATGCTCATGCTCTCTCTCTCTCTCTCTTCTCCCTCTCGCGCCCTCCCGTCGTCTCCTCTCTCTCTTTCTTCCCTCTCCTCCCTCAGTATTGTTGGTGGGGTGGTTGGGGGAACGGGAGGGGGGAGGTGTATGTTAGAAGAAGAAAAGGGGGGTCTCTCTCTCCCGCTCCCCCCTCCATCCATCCATCATCGATCGATCGATGGTCCGATAAAATCAATCAATCAACCACATAATATGCAACGAATGTTTGTTCCGTAGCATTATTGAAGTAGGCTCAATTAAGGAATATTGACTGAGAGTCGCGTGTACTTCCGGTTTGTTCAGGTTAGCATAATAATGCCAAATAGCTGCAAAAAAAAAAAAAAACCGATAATTGTATTATCTTTCATGTTTTGTCTTTGTCAAAGGAAATTTTTTATATACTGAAACTCACCTTTGCTACTGCAATTGTAGATGTCGAGGAGAATGGTCTTCCATAGGTTTCTTGGCACTCAAAGCCGACCTTCCCGTAGCTATTTTAGGGAGCGATGAGGCGAGTGTAACTGGTCTATTACTCGTTGGTTGTTCCGTGGAATGCATGTCCCTAAGGAAAAAAATATTTAAAATTATAATCAATTGGCAGAAATGTTCTATGGGCTCGACCAACCCAGATTTATCTGGGCTTTATTTAATAAAATGCTGTGTGCGTGTGAAATCTGTGGGTTATGGTCAAACATTGATTGGTTTTAAATAAAAAACTGAAAAAAATCGTTTTAACAGATTTGATTTTTTAAGTCCATTGGAAAAAGAGGCTGACCGACTATAGGGGGCCTAATCATACCTCACTTGAAAGGGCCGTCGCGTAGAACATTTTCATGCTTGAGAACTTGGTTGTTTTGTAATATCCTAACACTCAGTCGAGATTTGACGATGTTTTGGTCTATTTTGGCAATTTGATTTTAAAAAAAAACATGCTGGAAAGTAGGTCTAACTACAATCACACAAAGGCCTCTTTCTCTACTTCCATTTAAAGGTAATTATTTATAAAATAAACAAATCAAGCATTAAAAAAAACAGAACATATACCGATAAACACTCGATTTATCGTCACTAAAATTTTAGGAATATACCACCTACATTGATACTCCGGTTATGTCAATCGATATGCACTCTTCAGTAGATGCCTTCGACCAATCATTTAAATTTTAATATCTAAATTAAAAAACCACTTGAATTAAATTTTAACTAAATAGAAGTGTCGGTACATGAATTCATGAACCCTTGCCAACTAAAATCTAGTTCACCTGGCAAAATAGCCTCCCATGAAAGGCTGCTGCAGCTGTTGGTTGGAACTTACGGATTCATCATACCTCGACATCCGGTTGAAACCGGCATGAGGTAGTATCCGGCGTTGTTTTAAACTGGGTTCTCTGCCGAAGTCAGGGACTGAATAAAATGTATTATTGAAAATTACTACAAAGAATGGATATTTTTTCAGGTACGCAATCGTGCGATTGTCTTGGTAAGATACAGCCTGAAGTGTTTTTACAGTCAAAGGAGTGCGTATTCATAAATCGATTATTTATAAATGTACGTCTATGCCGATGCATAACAAAATGTAAGAAATAGACCCAAAAGTGTGGATCCAACAATTATTCTAAGAAGAACATAAACGAGAAGAGGATTAAAATACCCAGTCTCCAAGACATTTGCCATGCATCATCTAGCGGGAATATATATGCTTATTTATGACGTTTTCAGTCCATGTGCGTCGACATCTGCCTAACACCAAAAAAGCCGGCGACGAGCCTCCCGGTCCCGTTTCTATCCCCAGACAAATAACAAACTGGAAACGAACTATTGAATTCTATGAATATTCACGTTTAACATAGACGTTCGCATACGACATTAGGTACGTTTCTATTAAAAACCTGAAGGGTTCGTGTTCGTTTTAGGGGCATGCAGCTTCAAACTCAACCACCGCTGGTTGACTGCTTCGTGGTGGTTAAATCGTGGTTTAAATTCCCGAGTTGTATTGTTTAGAACCAGGTCTGCTGAGCTAGATGTCCCTACTTGGGAGGCTCCCTTCTACCCGTTTTGTTCCTTCAATGACTTGGCACAAGAACCCTAATGGAGGAGGATAGTTCATCCGTAGTATTAGTTGTTCTGAAGTCCTGGGCTTTGGACCAGACTTTGGGCGGGGTGAACCCGGTTTTGTGAGCGACAACCATTGCCATTCCCTTGATAAGCCCCCGGGGTGGGGGGGGGCAGTTGGCTGGGAGGGGGGGGGTCAGGGAGGGAGGGGGATAGGATGCGTGAACAAAACACGCGTAAAAAGGGTGTCTTTTTTCCAACAGGCGAATGTAACCGCGTACATCGTTTAGGGTGTCAAAAACATCAAAATATGGATAAACAGGGTATGTTTTTTTTCTTACCTGAAATTGTCATGTTAATCTCATGAGCATGGATCAAAATCACTCAAAATATTGTTAATCGGAACTTGGGAAGTAAAGCCAAGCAAGATAATAAAGGGTATATTTACGATTCAATGCACTGCGTCACTTTTGATGGTATCATAAACATATTCAAAATACTTGTTAGGGTATGTTTTAGCTTGTTTTTTAGTCGGTGAAAATACGTGTTGTAGGGTGCATTTTGAAGTCATGTTCACGCATCATATCCACCTTTGAATACAGTGGCCCCGGGCTTATAGCATATTGGGCTGGCGTTCCTTGTAGCTCCATCTGTCTGAAATGCCTTTGAGCTTCTGCTGAGCCAGATGCTAGCTCGCTCTGAGTGCATGTTTGGCTGGTGTCATTTCTAGCCTCCTCCTTTCCTTTAGGAATGCCCCAGGATGCCAGGCTGGGTTTTTGAAATGATGTATTGCTTCCTACTTCTATTGGAACGTAGTTATGTTTACCCATCCTCTGTTTAGTCTCTTAACAGTATGAAAGTACCCGCTGCGTTACCCTTGATTTCCTGTTTTACGGACTTTTGAGTGTGTTGCTTGGATGTTAATTTCCGAGTGCACCTCGGATGCCCCCCAACATGGAATTTGCACGTAACGGTGTCTGGTAGCATCTAGATTTGTTTATGTCTAGGTTTCGGAACAATATATAGAAACCTGTTGTAACCGGAGGGACCATGCGGAGCCGGCGAGCAACGAGGTTGAGTTTAACCTCTCTAAATTCAAAATAAAGAGTGAATTTCATCATTCACTCTTTTAGAGTGACTAAGGGCCCACTCCGAAAAGAATGAAAATTCAACCCTTTGGAGAGTATGTTTTTGTTCAAATTTTTCTTGATAATGTAAAAAAAATAATAAAAAATATCATTTTGATAAATAAGAGAAAATTGATCAAAAATGTATTTTGAAAGATGTTAATTCACTCTTTCAGTTGTGGGCCGCTGTAGTCACTCTAAAGAGCAAAATTCGTCTCTTTGCCTTTAAGAGAGTTAAGTCACCCGAGAGTTGTGTGTGTTTGTAAGCTGTGCTAAATACATAGTGGGCTGTTGCAGTTGCATGTTGGATGGATGGCTATGTTGAGTTGGTGAGAATGGGAGGAGTAAAATGGGGAGGAGGCTTTAAAAACTACTTATCTTTTGATATAATCACTTCAGCTAACTACAAACACTGTTCATTGAAGGTCTTTGAAATTCCACCGCCGTCAGAAATCACTACATGCATTAACGTATCTAGACGAATATCCTAAAAGAGATTGGAAGTAAGGCTGTAGTCCATTGTTAACAGATCAAGCGTATCGAACCCAGTCTGTTCCGGCTTGCAATGACTTGGCCGCACGGGCGCTGTGAGCACCTATAGTTTTCTTTGAGCAGGTATCCTGCAAATCAGGCACTTTGCCCATTTTGTGCTTCAATTCATGAACCTACATAATAAAAATAATTATTATTAGGACCGGTTCAACTAAACACGTTAGTGGGTTTGGCCATGTCATCAATAACTTCATTCTCTTAAGACATAAGTCAAAATTCAATTAAATGGTCTCAAGTTTAGATTCCTATTCTGTTAAAAATATGAGTTTGAGAAATAACTGTTCCAATTTGTTTCAATTCTTGTGATATTGAAAGAGAAAATATACATTTAAATAAATCATTATTTTTGAAGAATCCAAGAATGTCATTAAACATTGACATTTGATCAAATTCTACCTATAGTCGACAATGAGTGTACAAAAGTAGGGTCATTTTAAAGTTATTCCATGGCTTAGGCCTAATATCAAAAGTCATTGATACGAAACTGTGTTCAAGGCGTATTGACAAATAACACGCACGTGGAGCATCTTGATGTTTCCAAATAGCCCCAATTCAAATCTTGGGGTTTAATTGAAATGTATTGAATATCGATTACTGCTTCTCTCGATCAGTCAAGGGAATCGTTGAATTAACATAACAATACCGTAACAGACTCTGCACGCTGCAAACAATCCATTAGTTATATCGTCCTCATTTACATATTGACTTACTTATTTGCCTGAATTTTCCCTAATTTGGTTGCTTAATGCGCTCATTCGCATATTGATTGAAGTGACTGTTTTTCTAACTAGAGTGCATTGTACTTTCCATTTATTCAAATATCAGTACCTTTTACGTACTCAGGTACTGAAATGCAACTAGAAATTTTCATGTTCTTTCAATGTGTATTTTTTCGTCGAGTGCTTGGATTTGAATTTTTTTGACATATCTTGGGATACAACCCGTAAAAAATACCGGCACTTGTCCTGGCGTTCCTCGTCCTGGTATTCCGCAGAGTGCTGGTTGCGAGCTTCCTTCAACTCATAATATTTTTTTATCATTATTGCTTCTATGTGTTTTACCAATCATGCTTTGAGCATCATTGTAAACAGACACGAGTGGGTCTCACATACCAGATGCTAACAGGTGTTTGTCAAACATTGCTGCAACTCTCGGGTCAGTTTGTCATAGTGGTAGGCAACGGGGTGAAACCCATTCAAACCAGTCGCCCGTGCTGGGGGCGGCTGACATTTTGAATATTGCACGGATAATTATCAGTTTGGGTTCTTGTATAAACACACAGATGTCAATGCGATACAAACAATCCCGCCAAAATATCAGTTGTTGGGATGTTTGGGTGCTATTGGGTGGTTAATTTTGGTCCTACCCATGGCCATACAACGAATGAAATGACCATCAGTGTCTTGATTTAAATAAACCGCCTCAATGATACATCTTTTTTCACCTAAGCGCGCATTGCTTATGAGAAAAAAGAGTATCTAAGCAAAATGATCCAGGTACACTATTATTTCACCTGGCACCCATCTAACCCATAACAATTAATTTGTATCACTACCGAGTAGTGTATACTGCAAAGCGGCACCCACAGCTGTGGAAGAGCGGAGGCAGCCATTTGCTTTCTAATTGTTTTGGTACTCATGTTTTCTTGTGTGTTCGGCAAAACATGCGAGACTGTGAATTTCTAAAGATTACGTAACGTTTTTTTCTCTCTATCTAATATAGAACCAAACCTCTTTGGTGGTACTATGTGCTTTAACTTTATTGCTTGCGATTGAGAAGGTAAAATACCTCACAGAACAGGCTTTTGAATTATTATGCAATGATGCGTCCAAGAGTGGATGTGTGGCTTTTATTGCGACTCGATGATATACGTGTTGATAGGAAGAGAGCCTTATTTTAAATGGATGTCATGGCCAAAGTATCAATTTGGCCGTCCACCTTCCTGACAGAAGCTGCTAGGGGCCGACCAGGTAACCTCGTCAATAGGAAGATTATGGTATGTGTGCGCTTTCTTCCGTTAATTGGTGTTTATTTAGTATTACAAAAAACGATTTTTGCCGGCTCGAGTTTCGTGGCTTGCGTCTATATTCGCCTTGTCTTGTAATCAAGAGTTTCTGGTTTCGAGTCCCACTTCTGATGCTAAATTTTATCTATTTTTGGGACTTAAAGATGGTCAATGGAAACTTCAGAGTTAAATTGCGATCACACGGTAAGTATAGGGTTTCCTGGTCGGCCCCTAGCCGCTTTGTTTGGGGGGGGGTTCCATGACAGTCAAGTTGGTGCATGTGCTGCATCTCGGCATCATCTGTGGACTCAAATGATACTTTGCAATAGCAATATCATGCCAGAGCAGAGAAAAGCATCCTTACGTTTCGCTCATAAAATGATTATTAATCAATGGCATATTTCAATTTTGACAACTACATGGAACTTCAACGCAATCTGGACATGCCTACAACTGCATTCGCAGTGCGAAGACTGAAATAGATAGGAGCCACATCATCAGAATTGAAGGTTGGAAGGCGATGCGATATTTTGTTGCTTGGAGAGGCTACCGGCCTGGATAAGTGGAGGAACCGGGGAGAAATAAGGTAAGATAAACGTTTACTACTGTTGATTATATTCGTGGGCGGGGGCAAACTCCCATTTTGTACTACGGAGCCCCGGGAGTGACATGTTAGGAATTATTTTTGATAACATTTTTTTTTCGAATGATAAAATTATCTCGAGATAATAAAATTACCCCTAGATCCTCGAAATGAGAAAATTATCTCGAATAAACAAAATAATTCCCGAGATAACAAAATTATCCCAATATCTCAAGATAATAAACCTTATCACCCGGAATCGTTTTCTACCACAAGCTCTGTCCACAAGGGGCTGCAAATACTGCGGAAAATATGTATTATCTCGAGATCTATGTCGTTATTTTATACCTCGAAACTTTATCTCAGGATAATTTTATCCAGAGATAACTTCTCGAATCATAAGATTATCTCGGGATAATTTAATTACTTAAGATCTTATCTCGGGATAATTTTATTATCTCGAGCTAATTCCCCAAAAAATCCGAGGCTCCGTACTAACGGCTTCGGAGGGGACGCCTATGAAACACATTTAAGGGAGGGTCATAATTTACTGTCGGGTGGAGGAATTTGAAGGGGGAAACAACAAAACTGGTAAGCGAAAGAGGAACATAAGTTTTTGTGGTTTGTCAATAATTTGTGTGAAGCTGTTTTGATATGATTTTGCTACTTCACCCTCGTCTTGCTAAAACCCCTTTTTTGGGGACATATTATTTAAAGGATTGTCGTTGCCATTTACGCTCCTTTTCATGCATAAAACAATCATCCATCAGGGTACAGATATATCCACCACGGGTGATCCCAAAAGTGAATGGAGGAGTGGCAACCATCCCCTTCGGGAGGAAAGTACTAAATGCTAGGACAGAAAAACCCGGAGTACACACAGATACCACGGATCCTTAATTTGTGGTACCAATTATATAGCTATGTCCTCTTGATTCGATAACCAAAATGAGTACACCTGGCCCAGAATTACGTCAGAATGACGTTATAAATCAAGCATGTCAGCAAAACTGTCCAATTCCATATTAACACATAACAGTGTATAATGGGAAAATTAATTTTTCATCACCAAAAAAAACTCGAAAAAAATCAGTCAAAAATCAGATTTTTAACATGTCTGTAACAGTATAGTATCCCATATCCTGCAAGTGATAAAAGCCAAAAGCAACCTAATACGGACCAAATCTGACATTTTAGGTCATCACACTGTCCCGCGACACTTTCTACAACACGGACTGGAAATTTGTATCTTTGAACACTGTGGGCCTACTCTTCGTTTTCTGTCAATTTTTCGTTGAGATTGTATAGACTAATCTTCACTTTTAAGCTATTCCAGCAAATTTCAAATACATTCTATTTAATGTGGATCACTGATAGTGTCTTTAATATAAAGGAAGCTACCATGGAGGTATTTATAATATTAGACGATACCCCCCCCCCCAATTAAGCCTGCTTATGAGTTTTCTATATGGACAGAAAAATACCAATCATTATACAATAAAACGGTTTTTTTTTTTTTGGCTTATTCACTTCTTAGTGAATTTGGTACATTGAAAGCATGCGTAATTATTGGAGAAAAAAAGGTTTAGCAGAATGGATAATGCTAATATTAGAATTATACCATCAGCCCAGAGTTTTGATCAAACAATCGAGGTACCAATATCTGAACACGGGAATATTCAGAGAAAAATATAACTTTTGCAACGGAAAGTCTGCCGGAGACCCGCCTGCTTGCTTGTGGCCCCAGGAGAGGGTAAAGTTACTATGGGTCAAATATTTAACATTCTCGAAAATCTAATGAATATAGCTCAAAATATTCCTTAGGTAACTCATGAGTAAACAAAGTCAATTGGGTCACATGGTGTGTGGTGCTTCCTTTCCAAGATTTTGGGAAAATCGGCCTAAAGGTCATTTGTTTTTCAATAAAGGTCAACGTTGTATACCCAGATTTTCTTTGTAAAAAATATCAAAAAAAATATTTAATGTACTGGATCAAAATATTGGCCTTTTATTTTTGCATAGGGTTGGTTTCCCTTTAATAGGGAGGGTGTAATGGTCCCCATCCTCACATAAGTCCTACAGGATAGTATAACCATATGATGCCGAAGGGCAAAAGCTTCATATTTTGGAATCAGTATCATTAAACATTTTCTAAACATATTTTTACAAAAATTCTGAGTATTACAAACATTGACCCTTTCCTTGAATAAACAATGAACCTTTCGCCTATGGTCCCAATATCTTGGAAAGGAAGCATCCCACGCAATGTGACCCATGACTTTTTTTACTCCTGGTCACCTAAGGAATAATTTGAGCTACATATTTCGATTTCTTACCAGTTAAACATTGACCCCCATAGTACTTTACCTCTCCCCAGGGCCACACACAGCAGCGTCCTCCGGCAGACTTTCATATTTGCAAAAGTTATATTTTTCTCTGATTTTCCCGTTTTGTGCATAATTGGTATCCGTTCGTCTGATCAAACCCTTCTGGGCTGATGTACGATATAAGTTAGGCCATATTTTTGTCCATCCTCGGATTTTTTGGTGTATATGATGTGGTCAACTGAAATATAACAGTTATTATCCCATGATATAATATATATATATATATAATCTATATCTATATATATATATCCTATATATATATATATCTAATATATCTATATATATATCTATCACCCATATCTCTCATATATCTACATATATATATATATTATAGCCCTCCTTGAAACCGCTGGCTAAAATCTTACCGTTTTAAACGGTCATCAGTCCCTGTGATCCGTTCATGGCCTCTTGTTCAGGGCATTTGATATCCCCAACTGGATGCACGGTGTGTTATTATATCACTAATATCATATCATCCTTACAACCTTGTTACATGTATGGAAACAGTGAATGGTGTTTCAATAATAGAACACCTAATTCCTAACATTAATAGGGCTATTCCTCATAATAGAAATCAATCATTCCATTGTTACCTTTTACGGCACATTTGCGGTAACTATGCTCTTTAAGCTCGGAATTTTTCCGATGTTTTTTACCTTTACCCCGGTAGATCCGCGATTTCATTGATCAATTATGAATAGTCGATATTTTTTAATTAGTATTATTGACGAAGAAACCCGACGTTTTACAATCGACCATACCGTATTTTTGTAAATGTTGATGTCCGACCTCGTCTGCATTATGAGCAAAAATTTCAAAAAAAAAACCTGACTCCACATGTAGTCAAACCGCTTCATATACTTAGGATCTATCATTTAAAGGGTCCATGGTCCGACGCAATAGCCCCTCGTCCCCCAGAACCCCAGATTTTACCGGAAGTGGTCAAAATTTGGGTATCAGAAGAAGCTACTATTTTTCCCCTTCTCATTTACCCCTGGGACTTCTTAGGGCGTAAATGATGTTTGGTTTGGAAGTTATAAGGAAAATGTGCTCATTTTGGCGACCAATATTAATTTTAACACAGTAACTCTATGGGACTCCACAATCTCGTTTCTAAGCTCTCACAATACAAACGAATTAAAATAATCGGCGAGAAAAAACTTTACAGATGGGGTTTTGGGTGAAGGCCACTCTCTATCAAGATGCAAACTTTTATATACTTAAATCGGACATCCCCCTTTAAGAAAAGTGAAGATACGACCTTGTTTCTATTGCAGCATTTATAAGTTTACGTGAGATATACCGTTCTTTTCTTTCGGGGTATTCCCATTCGATTATCTACAAAGCAATATGTTCAAGTCGTAGTTTTCCGCTTATCGTATTGTGATTGGTGCTCTGCAATGGTGAGGACTTTTGCCCTTAGGTGCTTTAGGAGCTCACTGGGCGTCCTTAGCAACGGGTAAAATGGGGCTAAGTTGCCATTTAATTTCTACTTGGGCAAATGCGGTACCGTACTCTCTAAATAGACAAGTAAAACAAGAACATTTGGTGCGGGGCACCATGTATGCCCCGCGCCATTGCAGACTTATTTAAAACAACATATCCGAAATAGCCAAATTGGAGATATAATAGCATTTTCCAAACAAAAAATGCCAGTTATGTGACTTTATTGAAAACTGATGGTATACTAGTGGTGTTTGTAACTTAACTCAAGTTACTTATAGCGCTCTGTGTTAGTTTCTGTAGTACCTAATTAGTCGACTCGACCATCGTAATTGATGTCAGCTGTCAAGATATTAGTGTCAATATTTCTGAATATGGCAATGATATAACCAGGACTGCTGCGGCACTTCGCCCACTGCCTCTTATTGGACCCGACTATAAACAGTGGCGAAGGAAGGAAATAGAACCTTGTAAGATCCAATATAAAGTGTATAAACACTAAAAAATACAATCCTATCTCACACTGTATCGTCATTTTACTTACACAAAACACACTTTGTGTTTGCATAAATATTGCAATGATCATCACAACCATTAAGTAATTTTAGCCACTGTTCATCATTTCAATTGTCATGAACAATTTAGACCAAGCTTATCGGCTTCAATACAGCAAAAACTCCATGTCTGTTCAAGTTATTCACATTCTATAGCCCCGCGCTCCCGCGGGGGCCAATTAAACCAGTGAAAATTCATTGAAAAGAGTGAAAACGCTCGTGTGCCACTCCAAGATGAAGTGGTGTTTACTTCAATATAGCAAATCAGATGGCATGTATAACAAGGATGGATGTTTGTATAGGGGATTGTTTTTTTCCTAAAGGGGGACTTTTCCCAAAAATTGCAAGGGGGGGGGATGAATCCCGTGGGGGTAATCACATAGGGGTGTAAGGCTCGCGCTTCCAAGGTCAGGGGGTCGGTGACAGAGGACTGGAAAAAAAAAAATAGGTCTTTGGGTGAAGACACAGCCATTGCCCAAAAAAATAGGGGTTATAATTCGGAGTGAACAGATTTTACAAAAATGTTCCCAAAAAATGGGGTCTTTGGGTGAGAATTTTTGCAAAATTATCTAAAAAATAGGAGTCTTTTTGTGGAAAATTTTCAAAATCCCCCCCCCCCAAAATTTCTAAAAATTAAGGTCTTTGGGTGACAGTGGTAAAATTTTACCCCCCAAAAAATGGGGTATTTGGGGTCCACGGTGATGACAAGGGGGTTTTTTACAGCCTTACATACGTGTCATTCCAAGTGGGGTTTACCTTTTTTTCGACAAAAGAGCATTAAAACCCCTAATTTTTGCCTCGCTCCACTCGAAAATTCTTTTTTTTTTTTGGCCTTTTATTTGAGCTCTCTTTGTAGGGTTGTGGGGGGGGCTTGTTGGTAATTGTTTTGGGGGCCCCCGCCCCCACCCATCCCCTAAGTCACGGATCTGGAGCAAATATCTACTTAAAAAGAGTATAATAAAGAAATTCCACAAAGAGTGAATTTCCACCAGTGTGTGAGTTAAAGGCTGACTCGGAGATATCCCGATTGAAGGCGCACTCAATTCTCAAACAAATTTTGTTTTTAGTTTGCCATATAAATATATTCGCCAATATATACTCACATTGGTAAATAACTAAGTCAAATACGAGACGGGAAACCAAGTGAGTAGCGTTGGAGAGCAAGAAGGGGCCGGGGCGGTGGTGGTGGGGGGGGAGGGTGGCGAGAGCGGGGGGGGCGGGCGGGGAGGGGGGGGGGGGAGAGGCGGCGTGGGGGGGATTTTGTTTTTTTTTTTTTTTAAAACTCACAACTTTTTGTTATAAAATTTCCGGATTTTACACTGTTATCCTATGGCAACTGTTATACTGTGCATAATGTTTACTGCATGAAATCGGAAATCCGATCATCTCTAACTTTGGATTAAACATTTTAGGTGGCTATCTTAGTTCTATAGGTGAGTTTTTTAATTATACACACAAAAAATTATATTCGAATTCTCTGAGTTAGCCTTGCACGAAAACCGTTGATCCTA
>JAMKCH010005540.1:0-50091 GCA_023653785.1 Ophioderma brevispina
AAAGTTCTTGAATGCGTGTATCCTCGCTTCCGCGTAAGCATCCACTTGGTTTTTTGTCGAGGCTCTCTGGTTACTGTTCCCCCCTTTCACCATACATCTCTATAATCAGGGTTTCAAACTGTCTGTCTTCTGTCCTTCTGATGTATGGGGTGCGGCGAACTTTAATTGTGCGATTCATTTTGGTAGCACTTTCCGCGATTTCTTCTGCTAACAACTCCTACTGGTTCGTTAGGGCGTTTCTCAGTCTTCATTCTCTTTCCTCATTTCTCGTTTTCTTTCTTCAACAGTTGTTGTTCTTTCCCATGCTGTTGGACTACCATGCAAAGATTTCAATGCGGTTGTATAGTTTTGCATTCCTAACAAAACCACACTTTCCAGAGAAGGTGGCCAACAACTGGGTATGCATTCGTGTTGACATAGGTCCGCACTCTGACTGGTTTGCCCTTTGGCTGATGATTCAAGGAGCACGAATCAAGACATTGTACCGTGGGCTGCGCGGTGACTGTTGATCTCACCAAGGCTGGCCTGGTTTTGACTGGGTCTCAGCGGAGAGGCCAAAATCAAGCTCTTTCACAAGTGAAATGGGTGAAAAAGAGCGTTCATTTGTCAGTAAGGTTGTCCTTGTTTGGACATGTTTCATTTGGGTGGGGTGGTGGTATAGTGCGCTCTCATTCGCGATTACGGTTGCATCATAGTCCGATGGGGAGTATAGCAAAAGTGTACTTTGAATAGTAGCTCTCTGTACCCTCTCGTCGTAGGCGTTCCAAGTTGTTTGGAATGGTCATCCTTATCAATCGCTTTCTCTTGAGTACGATGACTAAGTCGTTGATGCTTCTTCGATGTCCATGCTCTTACCATCTTTATCCTTAGGAGGACATTGTGCCTTCTTAGTTGGTTCTACCTTGGTTGTGTTCGCGGTATGAATCTTTTCAGTCGCATCTTTGCAGAGAACCAAATCACCTGGCAAAGTTTTGGCGTCTTTGCTCCGTTTACAATCCTGCAAAGACCCATATTTGGTCGACAAGAATTTCCCACTACAAAATAGTCCAAATATTGTAAACCGTGTTTCATTTTTGCGATGATAGAAACGAACATCACGAAAGTACGTACATCTCAACTTGCTAACGCATGGTCACGATGATACGCATGGTGCACTCGAGAGCTGAGTGAAAACACTTCTTAACACTCCGGACGGCGGTGACTTGTATGACTTGGTGACTTGTATGACTTGTTCAATTCCAAATCGCGATCAAGTCTAGTATTTGAGTGCGCCGTGTATTACGATCGCTGGGCTGTAGGCAGAGATTTCACACCTTAAGAATGTGTAATGTTCATTGAGATTCGTACATAAGTAGCTGTAAATAACCTCGCGATATTTCATATTTTCTTCACACTTACGAAGCCGGGGATTCAATTTTAGAAATCTACAAGCATCAAGGAACCTAGCAACCAACATTTATCGCTATATTGGTGGAATTGAATGCAGGAGAGGAGTAGATAGAACACCAAATCGACTCAAAAATTGTGTGTGCTCTGTGCGGCGTGCACGGGCGTTCATGATATTGTACAGGTATTTTGCATTGACAATTCGCCATTTTTGTAAACACATGAGTCATAATGTCAGCGGGAAATTCGGAAATTGGCCAACAAATCTATCATCTGTAGTTTTATCCTTCATGTACATGATAGAGGAGATCGAGATATACACAGAATGTTCATGTTGAAGGGTCATGACTTCCGAGAAGGTAAAAAAATAATAAAAATAAATATGAAAAATACAGATTACCAATGTAATTAGCTGTAATTATGCACAAAGCAGCTATCGATTTTCCCAAGGGTATTAATCATAACTCCCACTGGTCCAGGGAAAGTGTGGTCTAACCCCGAAGCGAGCAGGAGCAGGCAGCGATGTGAATAGATAACCCGCGAAGCACAGCAAACACAAACGCACAAAGGGACGCAATTTGATTGGCTGAACGGTGAATGGGCCAAAAGGCATTGAAGAGCACAATGAAACAAACGAAGGGTGCAAACTGCATGACACGCGGTGATCCGAGAGTGGCGTACGACTAAACAATTAGGGGAAGAAGGCATTTCGTCCGTGCGCCTTAAATCCGTTTTTTTTCTTTCACATGTTCAGAAAACGTTATTATCTCAGAAAAGCAGAGTTTTTGCATGCGCAATGATCAAGTTTTGATAAAACTAATGTTTTTCAAGTGATAAACTTAGTTTTTCACCAGAAAAACCTTAGTTATCAAGTGAAAAATTAAAATAACGGAACTTTGAAAGTATTTTTAAAAATATTTGATAAACTTAGTTTCTCTCAGCAAAAAACCATAGTTTATCAGCTGATAAACGTAGTTTGTCAGTGAAAAACTTAGTTATCTCGCGCAATGCTCAAAATATTTGATCAACTTAGTTAGCACTGATAAAACTAGTTTATCAGAAACATAGTTTATCTGTGATAAACTAATGGTGTGCAATCGCAATGCTCAAATAACCAGTTCAAAATTAATAATCCCCCCCCCCCCGCAAATTACATTCTGGAAAAGTTTAGGGCTCTTTAACACCCTGTTTACAAAAATGTACATGTACACTGCAATGTTTACACATTTAGGGCAAAAAAAATCACACAAAAGTGTGACCTTCTCCCTGAAATGACGTCATTTATTATTCCAATTTTATGACGAATTAAAATGACACTTTCGTGTATTGGGATTTTACAATAGAGAAAATCCCGGAGAGAGAAGTATAGTACCGACATGTCGAGTTCAACACAGAATATCACAGACACTTGATTTGTGGTAATGGATCTCTATCGTCAGCTTCTTCCATTGCTACCAAAATGGCATGATGCCTAAAATTACGGTCAGAAATGACGTTATAAGTTCACATGTCGGAAAACTGTCATTTCCATAGAACACTGTGTAAAATGTTCCCCTATTCCCAGTGCATAAAAGTTTCCTTTTTAATTCGTCATCAAAATTTCAATAAATGACGTCGTCAGGGAGAGATTAACTGTTTTGTGATTTTTTTCACATTAAATGTGGTACATTGCCGTGTCATTTTACATTTTTGTAACAGATTAAAGGACCTAACTTTTCCAGAAAAATGTACCTTGTCAGGGGGGGGGACTTATTAATTTTGACCCGTATATTTGATCAACTATGTTTTTCAATTGATGAACTTAGTTTTTCACCAGAAAAATTATGTTTATCACTGAAAAACTATGTTTTTGCACGCGCAATGCTCAAAATATTTGAGAAACTAAGTTTATCTCAGAAAAACATAGTTTATCAACCGATAAACTTAGTTCTTCTAGCGCAATGCTCAAAATATTTGATAAACTAAGTTTTTTCAAGTGATAAACTTAGTTTTTCAACAGAAAAACTATGTTTATCACTGAAAAACTATGTTTTTGCACGCGCAATGCTCAAAATATTTGATAAAATAAAATATCAGCTGATAAACTTAGTTTATCTCAGAAAAACAGAGTTTATCAGCTGAAAAACTTAGTTCATCAAGTGAAAAACTTAGTTTATCTCGCTCAATGCTCAAAATATTTGATAAACTTAGTGTATCTCAGAAAAACAGAGTTTATCAGCTGATAAACTTAGTTTTATCTAGTCAAAAACTTAGTTTATCTCGCGCAATGCTCAAAATATTTGATAAACTAAGTTTTTAAAGTGATAAACTTAGTTTTTCACCAGAAAAACTATGTTTATCACTGAAAAACTATGTTTTTGCACGCGCAATGCTCAAAATATTTGATAAACTTAGTTTATCTAAAAAACAGAGTTTATCAGCTGATAAACTTAGTTTATCTCAGAAAAACAGAGTTTATCAGCTGATAAACTATGTTTTTGCACGTGCAATGCTCAAAATATTTGAGAAACTAAGTTTATCTCAGAAAAACAGAGTTTATCAACTGATATAAATAGTTTTTCTAGCGCAATGCTCAAAATATTTGATAAACTAAGTTTTTTCAAGTGATAAACTTAGTTTTTCACCAGAAAAACTATGTTTAACACTGAAAAACTATGTTTTTGCACGCGCTTAAAACATATATGAGCTTTGGTTTTTTTTACATTTTGCACCGACCGACCTACTATGTTAATGTCAGTAAGATAGTAAGAATGGATCAATCAATTTCTGTAAAAAAACACTTTTTTGTTACATTTTGCATCGACCGACCTGCTATATCAGTAAGATAGTAAGAAATATATGTATCAATTTCTGTAAAAACCACGCACAAACACACACAACAACAACAATTAACGCACACTTACACAAGCGAAAATAAAATCAAGCAAATGGGAAAAAAGGAAAGAAAACACACACACCCGTACCGCGCATTCGTATACGACACATTGCCGTCCAAAATCAAAGTGAATATTTTCAGAATCGTCAGTGCGCCTAATCTCAAGTTAATCCTTTGAGAATAAACGGCGACTCAAGTCGCCGTTCAAAATTACTATATGTGAATTTTTGCTTCAAAAATGTAAAAAGTCTTCATTTTCCTGGGCACATTCAGAATTAGCATGAAAAATGTATTTAAATGAGTCGAAACAAGCCTATAGGCCTTGTTGGTGTTTTAGATGGCTTTCCAAATCACCTGCAAACATTTGGAAGGCCACCTCTAAAGCCACTGAATTATGTGTTACAAACGTATACAAAACTGGCCAGGTCCCAAAGGGTTAAATTAAGATCTGGTGGCATCACTGGCCCTCTCTTATCCTAGCTCAGATCGTATCTTGCTGGCAGAACACAGGCTGTTGCTGTCCATGGTGTTATGTCAAACACGTCATCTCAGGAGTTCCCTAGGGCTCTGTTTTGGACCCTCTTCTGTTTCTCATCTACGCTAATGATCTTTGTCTCTCTAATCTCTCTCAGGGCAGAGCTCTGGTTCTCTATGCCAACGACACTACTCTATACAGGGCCGTAGAAATGGGGGGGGGGGGGGTGCGGGGGTTGCGACGCACCCCCCCCCCAAATGACAAAGGTCCGCTTATGATGTTGAAGGTTGCCGACTTTTGTCATCTTGAAGTCCACTTTGTAATGTTAAAGTTGTCGCTTGCCTAAATAATGTGGTTTTCAAGGGCGGGCCTGTGGCGAATTGCGATATGAGTGAATAAGGAGTGGTAATACTATTGCATTACGATGGCTGGTGTTATATATATGTCTGTTTTGTCAACGCTGCAATCATGCACGTCATATCACGTCATATGTCACCTTGCCCCCCCCCCCGTATTCAGAATTGGAGGACGACGGTTGCAAAAAATTTGGGCAACAGCGAGCGCAGCGACCGACAAAATTGTTTTTTTTTTTTGGTATGCAAAAGGTATACACGTATGGCAATTCCGGCACACAAATAAATTCCTGGGGTTACGGGCCTGACTCTATACAAGCCTCTCACCTGTGATAATGATTTATATGATTACAGGATGACAATCATGAGCATCAACATATTCACAGCTGCTCTCACTCAAATTATCTCAAGCTATAAGCGCCAGTAAGACCAAAGAAATGGTAAATCTCTACCAAGGATCATTTTCCTCACATGCAGCTGTTCATGGACAACCAACCAATTGAAAGAGTTAGTTCTGTCAACTATCTTGGTATTTGGATAAGCAGTAACCTTTCTTGGAATGTGCAGATTGACCACATATGCAATGCAAGAAAGCACGTAAAACCACTGGCTTTCTGCATAGATCCTTTCAAAGTGCTCCTATCCAAACCCGCCGCTCCCTCTACATTGCCCTAGTCCGTCCAATTCTTGAATATGACAGTGTCGCTTACAACCCTTTGAACCTAACTCTTACCACCGGATTGAATCTACTCAGCGCTTTGCCTGTCGGGTTATTTTACAGGATTGGAAGCTCTCTCGTGAAGAACCAACGTAGCAGTTTAGAAGTGATTTGAATACCATTATTGATCAGGAAACAGCGGGTCTTATCGTTAGATCGAGACTTAGGTGGCGAGAAGAGCTCCAGATACTTTGTAACCTGGAAAAATGGTCTGGTGAAAAGAAGATTGTTCGAAATCTTATAACTGATGGTGGTCTTCAAACAGATCCAGATCTGATTTTAAAAGAACTTCGTAATTTTTATGATATTCTTTACTCGACATGTTCTACTCCTGAATCTCGTCAGGCAGCTCTATCTTTTCTTGATCAACTTAATATCCTTCAACTTTCAGGAGAAAATAAAGGTGTTCTTAATAGACCAATTTCAAAGGCTGAACTTCTAGTGACCTTGAATCCATGAGCCTCAACAAATCTCCTGGTCTTGATGGACTCCCTGACGAGTTTTACATTGTCTTTTTCCAAGATATTGATATTTTAGTCGAGTCTTTCAAATTTTCTTTTGATCAAGGTGTCTTGTCGCTTTCTCAGAGAAACGGAGTCATCACCTTACTTCCATAAAAGATAAAGATCCCTTATTTGTTAAGAATTATCGCCATATTTCTTTGTTGACTACCGATTATAAACTTATTGCAAAAACTATGGCAAATCGCCTGAAACTTTTTCTCAATTATCTTATCCGTGAAGATCAAAATGGGTTTTTGAAAGGTTGGAATATTGGTTGTAATATTCGTACACATCATTGATTTAATTGATTTTTCAGAAGCAAAGGATATCCCTGGCTCAAATATTTTATTGGATATTGAAAAAAGCATTCGATAGTGTTGAGCACGATTTTCTTTTTGATGTTTTAAATCGTTGCAATTTGGGGACAAATTTTATTCTGTGGCGGAAAACCTTCTATAACTCTAGGAAGACCTATGTCATTAATAATGGTTTTCTTAGCAGTCCGATTAATATGTCTCGTGGCATTTTTCAGGGTTGCCCCATCTCTCCTTTTTTGTTCCTTTTCGCTATTGAAATTTTAGCAATTGCTATTCGTTATAATGAAAGCATAAAAGGGATCAAAGTTGGTGACTCTGAAAAGAAAATTGGTTTACTTGCTGATGATACTATATTTTACAAGGAGATTTGGAGTCATTTCAATCTCTTTTCAATATACTTGATAAATTTGCATTTTTCTCGGGTTGTAAAGTTAATTTATCAAAATCTGAGGCAATTCATATTGAAAAATAGTGCGCCCTCAAGATTTTTCAAAATCGATATTTTTGCATGGTTGTAAGGCTTTATATACAAAAGCCCTCACCCGAAATGATTAAAACCATATCAGCTTCCTTATGGTAAACAGAACGATTTTATAATTTAGCGTCGCCGGCGACGTTAAATTCAGCAGACGACGAAAATGGCGTTTAACACAAGAACACGCACGCCGTATGCATGTTTCCCACGCTATGCACACTGTTTGATCGATCTATAACCTTTGTGGTTTTAATATCAGTGAGTACGAGTCGAAAATATTCATGTAATATACACATTTGTTGATTAAAGTTATGGAAAACTTAAAAGTTGGCCTACAAATTACCTGGATGTCTTTATCCTTATATCAATGTCCCTATCTGTTTGGGGGTATGTTATTTTTATGTGTAAAATATATCTCTGTTTTTCCAATGGCCTAGACTATCATTTGAGAGCAAATTGAAGAAATTTCATATTTTGTGAAAATGTGCCAGTGCCGCTTTAAAGGGCAGTATGTTCCATCCATTCGAAAATTCAGACCTGAAGTGGAAAGCTAATACTTTTAAAACTCTTGGAATTACCTTTTCTTTGAACACAAAAGCTCTTTACGATCTGAATTTCACTTTGGGGGAAGTTACTGTTATTAAATCTTTGTTACTCCCTCGGCTGCTGTATCTCTTTTCTGTTGTGTGCATCAATATCCCTATAAGGTCTTTTTAAAAAAATAAATAGTCTCTTCTTCAAATTCATTAGGAGTGGAGGGAATGATAGAATTAAGCGCAACATCTTCTGTAATGATTACAGTGATGGTGGTCTTCGACTGGTTGACCCTCTGGTGTTTTAACAGACTCAAAAGTTAGTCTGGGTTAAACAATTGATTGATCCTGATTATACCAGTTTTTGGAAATCCTGTCCAGTTTTTGGAAATGTCTGTTCTTTCTGATTTCAGATTACACAATTTTGATGAGGTTGGATGCTACAGATTCAGTTTTAAATACTCTTTCCAATTGCCAACTATAGCTGAAACTTTATACAATTGCGGTATTTATACCGGAGTAGAATGAAGGAAAAAATAAATTGGTTTGACTTCCATCTTCAGGATGTAATTTGATGGAACAAGAACATTCGGCTAAAAACGAAGAGATTCTTCTTCTACCCTCTGTGGAATGAAAAAGGAATTCGATAGTGTTGATCACGATTTTCTTTTTTTTGATGTTTAAATCGTTCATTTGGGGACCATTTTATTCTGTGGCGGAAAACCCTTCTCATAACCTAGGAAGACCTATGTCATTAATAATGGTTTTCTTAGCAGTCGATTAATATGTTCTCGTGGCATTTTTCAGTGTTGCCCCATCTCTCCTTTTTTGTTCTTTTCGCTATGAAAATTTTAGCAATTGCTATTCGTTATAACATGAAAAGCATAACAGGGATCAAGTTGGTGATCTGAAGAAATTGGTTTCTTGCTGATGATTATAACTATATTTTAACAAGTAGATTTTTGGAGTCAATTTCATGCTGGGCTTTTCAATAATACTGATAAATTTTGCATTTTTCTGGTCCTCGGGTTTGTACAGTTAATTTATCAAAATCTGAGGCAAATTCATATTGAAAAATAGTGCGCCCTCAGATTTTTCAATCGATATTTTTGCATGGTTGTAAGGCTTTATATACAAAAGCCCTCACCCGAAATGATTAAACCATAATCAGCTTCCTTATGGGTAAACGAACGATTTTTAATCATTTTAGCGTCGCCGGCGACGTTAAATTCACAGACTAGACGAAAATGGCGTTTTAAAAAACACAAGCAACAGCACGCCGTATGCATACTTCCCACGCTATGCACACTGTTTGATCGATCTATAACCTTTGTGGTTTTAAATATATGGTAGAGTCGAAAATATTCATGTATATACACATTTGTTTGATTAAAGTTTGGAAAACTTTAAAGTTTTGGCCTACAACTTACCTGGTGTCTTTATCCTTATATCAATGTCCCTATCTGGTTTGGGGGTATGTTTATTTTTTATAGTGTAAATATAATCTCCTGTTTTCATGGCCTATACTAATCATTTGAGAGCAAATGAAGAATTTCATAATTTGTGAAAATGTGCCAGGTGCCGCTTTAAAGGGCAGTATGTTCCATCCATTCGAAAATTCAGACCTGAAGTGGAAAGCTAATACTTGTAAAACTCTTGGACTTACCTTTTCTTGAACCAAAAGCTCTTTAGCGATCTGAATTTCACTTTGGGGGAAGTTATTGTTATTAAATCTTGGTTATTCTAACTCCATCGGCTGCTGTATCTCTTTTCTGTTTTTCTGTTGTGTGCATCAATAGCCCCTATAAGCCTTTTACCCAATAATCAAAACCATGGTCATAGATTGGTACAAATATACATTTTTTGGAATCCCTGTGACTAGACGGACAATACGAACATACATTTAACAACATGATTGGAGTAATTTAAAAGTTTGACCCCTGTGTAACTTAAATTGGCCCCTATTGAAAAGTGACACCAACCACAATCTGACACCACTAACTATATACATTGTATTGATGTAGCGGGTCCTACTAACTACTAAAGTGTCAAACCTTAGATGAGATCGGGCATGACACGACTCCCTAAATAAGGACCCATGATATTCTGCTCCTTGCTCTATAGATACAGGAGAAAGCATGGTTCTAACTTTAATAGCATGTCTTCTCTGGATTGTTTCAAACCCAATAACATTCAAGTGGACGTTTGATAATATTTCTGCTTCAACTCTCGAAGTTGATTTGGGCCCAGTTGAAGTCGAAAGAAAGGGCTTGATCTCCTTGACGTTCTGAAGACATTGATTGGAACTATTTGGAATCGTGTTCACAGAGCAATTTTACACTTGTACTATTGAACCAAGTTGAGGTCCTTATGTTAGCTGGTATAGCCCTAACATATTGTGGTTTACTAGAATTTCTTCTTCTTTCTGGCAAACGCTCCTTTTCCGATGGAGGCACTCAAGCATACATGTATAAGTGGGACACAGGTTTAAGGCTTGCACTTTCGAATCAGGGAAATCAGTGACAGCTAGTGTAACATTTGCAAAAATCGTGTTCTTTGGGTGAGAGCCACATTGACCATAGGGTTTTTGGGGTGACCAAATTGCTATTTTCTGAACAATGGTGTCCTTGAGTGAAAAATATTAGTGCCCCGGGCCGACTCCTTAAATGCTAGCAGTGCTATCTAGTGCTAAAAACAGCATGGGCCGATTTTCACATCCAAATTTGTTTACCGAAGAACCACTGACCCATGCCGCATATAGGGGGTTCACAGTTTTGGATCATTGTTCATGTAGGCCAATTAAAACGTGGGGCATTCTTCTGAAATTGATTAAGTCCTTCCTTCCTGCTCATACAATCAAAGACTAGCATTATTACCAATTGCTCTCAATCCACCATACATGCCGCTACGGGTGGTTTACAGATAGGCCCAGATCTACAATTATCCATTAAGGGGCATCCGTGCAAATCGATGATTCCTTATTCTCCCCTGCAAATTAAAGATTCATCACAAGATTCGTTCACAGGATCTCCTAGTATAGAGGCCTGCATATGGGTGTTCACAGATTAGGATCAATTGCACAATACCAATTAAGGGACATTCCTTGAAATCTATGAATCCATTCCTCTTGCAATTAAAATGCTATATAACATCGAGATTTGCTCATACAGTGGGGGGGGGATCCATGGTAGTGGCTTCATCAAATGGGGTGTTCACAGTTTAGGCCCAAATGCCACAATTACCAATTAAAGGGGTAATTTCCTTGAAAATCTCTGAATTCCCTCCTCTGCAAATTAAAGGCTCTCATCACGAGATTTTTCTTACGGGATCCCTGGTAAGGGGGCTTATATGATCTGTTTACAGATTTGGACCAAATGCCACAATTAAACAATTAAAGGGACATTCCTTGAAAATCTACGAATTATTTTTCTAATCACAGATTGGCCAAATGCTACAATTGCTAATTAAAGGGGATTCTTTAATTCACTTTATAAAATTAGGCTTATCATGGCGATTGAATTTTTCAAACATCCCTGTGGTTGGGTAACATAATGGGGTGTTCACAGATTGGTACCAAGTGTCATGATTACACACACAGGACAATGTTCAAATTTCAGGGAAAGTTTCTTTTGATGTTGCAACATATTGGAGGTCGCCATTCGGGGGTCAGGAGGCAGCCACGGGCCCAAAAGTACCAAAAATAAGAAGAAATTTTCTTTGGTCTGGAAAAAAGAACTGAGCAGAGCGCAACTAATGGACTGGGGTTAGTGGTCATCCAGGGATAAAATTATGAAACTTTGAAAAGCTATCCTTCCCGACACCAGTTTAAGGTCAAAGGTTGATCATTGGTTTGAAAAGATATGGGTCAAAGTCACCAGCTAACATTCGTGCTCGCTTCGAGCACAGTATAGTTTTATTTTAAAGTGTTCAAGAGCTATTTTGTACTTATCAATTCTTAAACAGGATTGGCATACGAGTCCCCAAATTGTTAACTTCGTGCAATGAACTTCATGAACCTATTTACTTTATTTTGTGATTGTAGAAAGGTTATCCATGTACGTGGGGTGACACCGCATGTTTTATATCAATAATGCGGAACTTATATGTCTTTAACCTTTTCTAATTTGATATGTTGGGCATTAGGGATATTCAGAGCATGATATGTGGTACAATTTCTTTTCCTCTGTCGTAAGTTGGAATCATAGATGCAAATTTTTTCCCCAGAAAACTCCCAATTTTAACGCATTTTTAGCCTGGTGAGAATAAACCAAACTGATGGAATTAGGCGGGGGGGGGGGCCTCCATCTGGGAGGTGAGCGCATGTAAGGCTGTAAGACCCGCATTTTCAGCATCACTGTAATTCCAAAGACCTATTTATTTTGAAAATGTCACCCAAAGACCCCATATTTTTGTTTACAACTTTTACCAAAACTGTCACCCAAACAACCTCTATTTTTGGGACATATTTTTGGGTGACAGTGCAAAATTTGTCACCCAAAAAACCCCTCATTTTCGGGCATTTTGGCTGTCTTCCCCAAGACCTTATTTTTGAGTCCTCAGTCACCAAATGCCGCTGGGTTCAAAGCGCAGCCTTACACTATTCATTTCATATTTGGATTGCCTCCCCCGCCCCGCCCCACCCACCCCGGAATTTAGTTATGATCAGATTTGATAGATTAAAATTCATGGCTTGGTAAGTAAGTTAGAATGGGAATTTGTGATAATGGTTTTGGAAGTGTTTGGTAACTACAAATTAGCTTTCATTCTTCTAGTAATATTTGGTTGTTCTAATGAATTTGACGATTAAATGTTAATTTCAGTTTTGGTTGGTGTGGAAGAGGCCTATGTTTAAAAAGGGAGTATATCTCATTTAGCTCAAACTATACGAGATGACCTTAACACAAGTCCATGAGGTATACAATCAATATTAAGTTCTCCATAGTTGAGTCCTCAGTTTATTTCACATTCAAATATTTTCCAGGCGGTGACGGTCATTGATATTTTCGTTACAAATTTGGGGCTAGAGGTTGCGACCTGTGTGTAAGACCAATGCTGACATATCCCGCTAAAATCGACTCCTTTGGACCAAGTTTTAACTCATCAATTTCATTTAATCAAACCAAACACCTCTAAAGCTTTTGGCATATAGGTAGAAAACGATATTTGGAGCAACTTTTCTTCTCATCCAACAAAAAAGGTTGGATGAAGAAATTTTGAGAAAAAAACTAAAAAATTTGAAATTGAATTGTTTATTAGGGATTTTTTATTTCAATTGGCCGTGCCTTTCTCTCTTCAATCAGCAGACCACAAGTACTTGATCGCGTGGGAAGAGATTAATAGTAGCTTGGTGGATTTTTTTTACAGAGATGGACAAGTATATTTAGCTCGTCACCCATCGCCGCCCAATATCTTGGCCCATCACCGAGCCCGAGTCGGTGATGATGTTGTATACATTTTGCATCCCGATTTGCTTCATATTCAAACAAATCGTAAATAAAGCCACCCAACGATGCTGAAATTAAAGGCTGGCGTCTGGGCAGGTAGAGGAATTGCTGTGCAGTTATTGTAATGGCTGTTGTCCGGGAGCTCATGCTGCAGCACCAGGCCATGGCACTGCATGACTGCATGTGCTGGTATACTGGACTTATCGGGGGCTGTGGTAGGCATGCTATTGGCAGAAATCAACCAGCACCATCAAAGGCTAGACTGGTCAGTTTTTCTTGAAATGCACTTGCCTAAAAAAAATGCTTGTGTATGATGTGTTTGAAATTTTCCAATACTATAGCATTTGGTTTATGTCTTTCACTGTTAGTCTACTGTTCAACCAGGCTGACCCAGCAACGCCATACAACATTAACAAACAGTGTAAGTTTGGTACACGACTATCGCAATCCATAAAGGCCATAACTTATTGCTGCAACGCATTGCGAGAAAGTACCAACGCTTTGCGACATTTCGGCAATGCGTTCGGCATTTCAGCAACACGTTGCGGTGGTGGCCAACAAATCCTTAAATTTCTGTGACGTATTTAAAAAAATGACCCACAACGTCATGCTAATACTTTGCAACAAGACCTGTTGCAAACCTTCACATCCGTTGCGAGCTTCACACGCGTTGCAAGCTCACCACGCGTTGCTAAGGTCCACAGCCATAAGGGTCATAATGCATTGCACGCAACGCTTTGTGAGAAAGTCACAACCCGTTGCTGAACATTTCGCAACGCTTTGCGACATTTCCTGCAACGCTTTGCGGACATTTCAGCAACGCGTTGGGTGTCGGCCAATCAAAATCCAGAATTTCTGTGACGTATTTCAATATCAAAAATATAAATCTCACAACGCGTGCGATTTGCGACCTCACAAAGCGTTGCAACCTTCACACGCGTTGTGATGGCTTGCAACGCGTTGTGAAAGCCATAAGGGTCATAACGTATTGCCGCAATGCGTGGTGGATCTAGTTTTTGAAATACTCCACAGAAATTCCATGATTTGATTGGCCGACGCCGCCAACGCGTTGCAGAAATGTCGCGTCGCAACGCGTTGCTACTTTCTCACAACGCGTTGCGGCAATAACGTTATGACCCTTATGGCTTGTGGACCTTCGCACCGTTGTAAAGTCTCGCACGCGTTGTGAATCTCGCATCGCGTTGTGAAGGCTGCAACGCATTGTGAGTTTCCCCAACGCGTGCTAGATCGACCTTGCAACGCGTTGTGGGTCCTATTTTTTTTTAAAATACGTCACAGAATTGGATCATTTTAATTGGCAACACCCCGCAACTCGTTTGTGAAATTTTGGCAACGCGTTGCTACTTTCTCGCAACGCGTTGCGGCAATACGTTATTGGCTTTATGGGCTGCATACACAACGACAGCTTGGTCCAGACACAGCCTCAATCCACCCCCCAACGTGGAAATATCTTATCGCATCAACCGTCGTACTGAACTGCTTGTTGACTAATCATGCATTGCAAGAGTGCATCATAGCCGTCAAAACAACCATAATTCAGAATTCAAAGTCAAGAAAACTAAGAAATGTTGTGAACCGAGCATAGCTCATGGTCCGATTTTAGTTTTGGGGAATTGTCTTGTTTAGTTTATCACCTGTGACGTCATTGACCACCTAACTCACTGACGGAATAAAAGCTCGTTAACTGAATAAAGCACATGCTGGCGATGGGTATGTTGGTCACTCTAACATCTCATGGCGTAACAAGATATTGCCTTGGTTTCTCCTCACGTGGAACCGCATTGATCACCAAAAACATCAATTACAATTTTAAGTCAATCAGACCACCATTTGGATATCTTCGTCAAGAGAGTACGGTGTGAAAGCAGATATAGTCCGGTGGGAACCACCAGTTCCGGGCTCCATAGACGATAATGGAATAAAGCTGAAACTAATATTGCTGAAGATTCACTTGAAATTGAGTTCTCTATTTCTTTACCAGTGTAACCCTGGGAGTGACTAAAAAGAGTACTCTCCTGACTATAATTACTATCTACACCGGTTTCCCAAAAGAATAATGGAACATTTATAAAGCGCCAGACTCCTGCCTGAAGGTTCGCTCACTGCGCTGTTGCCTATTATTATTATGCTGCCATCCATCGGAATCGTCACTGTCAATCATTTCGCCTAAATCATCAAAATCATAATTTTATTCCATTCTTAAACAGCTTTTCATTTAAAGGATGGCCTCAGATATTTCGAAAATAATTATCACAATAACTAAAGATAGTCAAAAATGTTCAATTCCAAAGTTACAGATGATTTGGTTTTCCCGTTAAAAAGGCTGAGAACTGAGTGAGTCTAGACTAAGTTTGAAGCCGCTGGGGTTGTAACTGAATCTTTTAAACAGCTTTGTTCTGGATCAAATCAAGGTAGTACTGATATTTCTTCCTGTAAAATCAAAGCCCAAACGTCAACTTCTGAAACTTTAGGAAGTAATGATTTTATCCCCATATTTTATGGTACGATCCCGGGTGTAAATCGTACTCGCAGGGAGCTTCACAGCAGATTGAAGAGTCACACACGCTGTCTTTAGCAACTTTATTGATATTGCGCATGCGCTCGAGCAAAATCGTGTTGCCCGTCGTGAAGTGGTCCCTGTTGACCGGAATTGCTGAGATGCTGACCGTCACCGCCTGAAAAGTTAGAAGAGCCTAGTATTGGACATCAATGATGCAAAACAGCCGAGGTTATCAGAAGTGGCTCAGCTTCGGACTGGTAATCGCCGTACAATTTCAGTTTGGTACGAGGGAGACGAACTGTGATTGAATCTGAGATGTTTCGAGTCTATAGCCGGAAGCGGAACCACGTCACGATGACCTTAGCAGCAAAATAGCAACGCGCCGCCTTTTTACCGCGTGAAACAATACAGCCATACGATTCGGTCCGGTCCGTCAAAAACGCAAATCGCTGGCACACTGCTAATGGGAAGCTGATCTAGTTAGAGAACACTGCACAATGTCCTTAATGATTACTTGGACAACCTGGATGCCGCGGCTAGAGCTAGATATTTATCAAATTAAAAGCACCATTGGCTCCAGAATGTCCTTTCATGCTCCCCGCCGAACAACTGGATTGAACGAGCCGCTTAGCCGTACTCAGTGCCAGTGGCCCGGATGGGGAGGTCGATTATCCATCTATATATTGTTAACGCAAACTGCTGGTAATTTAATTGCCCGTCTCTAGCCACAGTGTTAGCAAAATCCATAGAATTTTTTTGAGTCATGGTAGTATTGTTTGTGACACCATCCTGACTGAGTGGTGGAATTCGGCAGTGTCAACGGAAAAAACTGCATGTTGCATGATGATGAAGGCTGTGATCATGGTGATGGCAGAATCTGACATACTGAATCACTGAATGAATTGTTAGGCTAGGCCCGGCTACTCCGGTACATGTAGCCTGTACATTAGTGTAGCTACAATATTTTCTATTCAATATACAATTTTCAAGAGTGGTGAAATGTCAATGCTGCTTTCCATTGATTGTGTCATTTCGTGTCAGCAAGTTGGTTTTTGGCAATTAAAGTTGCATTATTCTGTCGGTCGCATGTTGTTGAATGAATAAGTACACACACTCGGTGTCACCATGGCAAACTGTGTGGAACTTACTATGGATATCTATGGTATTGCCTGGAGTTTGCTTTTAATATCAATTTATGATCTGATCCAAGATATTTTTCTTGAGATACAGCTGCATGGCATGCAGGATATCATTGTCAGGATAGTGTAAAAAGAAGTCATTTCCATTTCAGTAATTTTGCTGCAAAGAGTGATTTGTGACTGCTCCTTCACTCCAAAGGGTATCTTTCACTCCAGGGAGTCACTTGGAAGAGCCGCAATTGACAATCAGTGGCAGATTCAAATTGTGACATCACACCCAACCGACAGAATAGACATCTTAACCTTTGGGAAAAATGTTTTACTTAGACGAGTCTTAAGCCTGGAATTCCCCCCAGTTACCCGCCCACCCCAAATTTTCATTTTTGTCAAACTTTGTTTATTTTGGTTAAAATCTATTTTTGCAAATCTTTAATACGATTCATAACTTTTTAAGCTCTTTCACATTTCCGGCAAAATTTCAAATATTTTCACCCTTTTGGGTGAATCACTGGTATAGTGTCTTTAAAATTACAGCGAACCTGGAGGCTGTTCAAAATAACTTAACAACAATATACGTTATAAAAACAATTATTGAATGGATTTAAATAGTCATTTAAAATATTTTTCATCCAACTTGCACAACATAACTCAATTTTTGAAGTTCAAAGATAGAGTCGACCTTAACCAATATAGCAGTTGATTTGTTAATATGAAAAAGAATATTTTAAAGAGTCAATAGTTATTTTCTTGCAAAATTAGTGTTGAGAAATAGACATGAGAATCGATTTCTGATTCTCATTAAATTATGGGTCCCCGTAAAATGTGTTCTTTCCAAAACCGCATCTTTGTCACATTTTTGTCATCCATCAATAGACATAACCTCCATGATTCATTATTTTAATCTGGTAATCATGCAATGCATGTTAAGGTGCAGTAATGTGTTTTTTCAATACATCAATCATACTGTGTTTGTGGCAGCCAATTGCTTTGCAAGTGGTGAGTGGTTCAAATCCACTGAACATTAATTTGGTTTAAGTCTATTTCACTGCCTTTAACATGAACTGGCAGATATTGAGATATATAATGATTATGATATACCTGAAAGAGATTATTTCAAACCAAACTGGGACGTGGAATGCAGAGGGTGTAATGAATCATCCCACAATGCACCAGTTGGGGAAATCTCACCTCAATAGGAATTAAGGAATGCATCCCACCAAAAATGTAACACATTATAAAACCCTTACTTTTACACACTGTGGTTCTTAAAAGTTAAGGGGCATTCGTGATCTACAGCCTCGTCCCCTCGACTTACCTAAAAAATGGTTGAGATTTTATGTCATATGAACCGTTAGTCTTCGCGAAATCCATGTGCCCAATCTTGGTGCAAATTCGGCGCATCTGTAAGAAATTCCTCATTTTGTTATTTTCTGGTCCGTAAATACAGGCACAGGCACAGCACATCATATGTGACCGTGGGGGGAAACGAGCGAATTGCTCATAACACAAAACCGCCAAGATCGGGATCAGCTCAAATTTCAGTTTCCCCCCCCCCCCCCCCCCCCTGTTAGAGTGGCATAAAAATCTTGTTTGATGTAGTCCGGGGGACGATGGCTATGGCTCACCAAATGCCCTTTAACCAGTGTTCATGCAAGGTATGAAAATGTCTGACTTGACTTGACTTTACTGCCATAGGACGGGGTGTCCCTTGCTATTCTCATGAGTAATTCTCTTCCATTCTGGTCTGCCCCTCCTTTGTAATAGATTCGGCATTTTGGAGGTCCCAGCCGCGTTGTCCTGCGGGATTTGGTCTTTCATCTGCTGGGGCGGCAACCTGGCTCCTACGCTTGTTGAAGGCTTGCGTATAGGCTTGGTATAGTAATCTGTTGTTCCGGCATGACCTGACGGACATGTCCAAACCACTTCAGCGTCTCCGGTGACTGCATCCGTGATTGTGCATTTGATGTTCCAGACGCTGTCTAATTTCATCATTTCTCATTTTGTCCAGAAGTTCAACTCCTAGGATGGACCGGAGGACATCTCATCTCCAAGCTTTCTAGCTTTTGGCAGTCTGTCTTGCGCAATACCCAGGACTCTGCCTCCATAGGTAGGCAAGGGGAGTATAAGAGATTGGATATTCTGACTTTGAGCGATCTTGTGATGTCCTGATTTCTCCAGATGGTGTCCCGGAGTCGACCGAATGCCCATGCTGCCAGTCTTGTAGGGGCCTATTGATGTCCTCCTAAACTGAAGGCACATTACTTCCAAGAAAAGACACAATCCATTACTTGTTCAAGAGGTCTGGTAAGGGTGATGTCTCTTGGGTCATCGGACATGATCTTGCATTGCATTTAGATGGGTTGATATTCATCCCATTTGGCGCAGGGCTTTTTTTCCAGTTCTTCGTGGATAGCTGTAACTTTTCAAAGACCCATTTCCAGAGGGTTGTGTGTCATCGACATAACGAATGTTGTTGAATTTCATCTCTCCCATTTGGATCCGGAGCCTAGGGTGTGAACTCCTCTCATCACAATTCTAAGAAGAGATTGAAGAGGCATGGAGATAGAAGGCATCCCTGTCTCACCACCAACTAAGACTTCGAAACAGTCAGTGAGTTTTACATTCACCAATAGAGCATATGGTTTGGCTCAACCTCTTTTCAATTAGGTTCTACCAGCTTGCTGTTACTCCAATTGATTTTAGGCATTTCCAGAGTGCCTCTCTCCAAATGGTCTCAAATGCTGGCTTTAAAATCTACAAAAGTTCCAGTGTATAGGAATGAGTCTTTCTTTGGCCTCTCTAGCAATGGCGAACAATAAATACACATCAGTAGTAAACCTCTTTGAGTTTCTAAATCCACATTGTTCCTCTCCAAGGTTAGTAATCTATGGTGTCCTGGATCGGGTTCAGGATCGTTCTACAGAATACTTTCCCTGGGATGGACAGTAAAGTAATTGCTATATAGTTGGCGGGATCTAGTTTCTCACCTTTTCTTGTATACTGGGAGTTATCTCACCTTGCTCCATTCTTCTGGAATTTCATCCCCCTTCTACCCAGGCAATGTTGATTATTTTTCAACACTATCTGTCTCAATCGCTGGGCACCTGCGTTTTTCCATCAATGGTTCCAGCAAGATTTTAATCCATCCACATTGTTTTGTTATTTTTCAGTTTCTTATGGCCTCTTTCTACTCTTGTATGGACTTAAGCATGGCCTTTGAGTTAAATGCCAGTTCTGGGTGGAGTGAAGTACTTCTTCATCTCTGGGGATTCAGTGTTGAGATGTTTACTGAAGTGTTCTTCCCAGCACGTCATTACTTTACGGAGTCCGTTTTGAGGAGTCCATGTTTGTCGTTGGCAGCTCTGGCGTTAAATCAGCTCTTCACCTTCGCAAGTCTAATCTACGGACACACTTGAAGACAATGTCCATCCATCAAATTTGAGATATGGTTCATTTTGGATTCTATTCACATTTTAACCACACAATATATCATGGCACATTTGCCCTTAATCGTTTACTATATTGGTACATATACACGTAGGCCCAATAATTGTGACTACACATTTGAACATTTTACCAAAATCAGGTGGCGGAGCCAGGGAGGGGCTCGGGGGCGCAGCCCCCGTCAAATTTGAACACAATCCGTGTAAAATCAGCCTAATAATTTGGACAAATTTGCCAGCTCAGCCTTCCCGGCAAATACATCCTGGCTACGCCCCTGAAAATGATGTATATAGTCATCAACCATCCCATAGTAATTATCCACATATCTCTTCTATCCAGTTTAAAGACTGAGCGCAGTAGGTAATTGTTTTCAGAAATCAGTGATTTTAATTCTGCTTTCTGTACACTTTACTTTTTGAAGGGATTTTGGTTGCTTGGTCAGATTTGACAATCTATTTCATCAAATTTCATACTCAGTTGCCAGCATTTGACATCTTATTATGATGATCCTTCTTGACATTTAGTATAATTGGTCTCAAGATAAATAGTAATTTGTGGATTTGGAAGGTTTTTTTTTTTAACTAAAAATTGGTAGTGGTAAATGGCTAACCAATTACACATAACCTTTTTGTGACTATCCCATTCGTGATACGATAATACAAGGTAAATAAATGTAAAATGGTAGTCACAATTATTGGGGAAGACATATGCCCACGTAGATGTCATTATTTAAATTATATTTACTAACTTTCATGTTAAAGGTATGTGATTCGACATGATTGGTATATTTTGCAGGGCACTAGAAAAAAACATCTGATCTGTTTCTGTAGCTTGCCATTTTGCTGACAACATCAAGTTACAATTGAAAAATTTTCGCTATTTAATGTTGTCTCACAAAATAATCGAATATCTGATGGGAGGAGTGCAATTAGAAATTTTATACATATTTTTTAGCTTGATTGTGTAGTTTTTATTGGGACAGTCAGCACCATGGGACAGAGTAAAAGTAAAAATTAACTGGTGACTACCTGTTTTATTCAATGGTGGGGGAGCACTCACATTATATGGAAATGGTATGGGTGTTGGAAGGCTGGCGCGTCCAATTTTTCTAACCAAATACTTCATTACTTTTAAAAAGGAAATTGTCAGGTATTAATATTTGTGTTTTATTCAGTCCAGTTAACATTGTATCATATATACTGGGGGACGGTGGGAGTCGAAAACCACCCACCCAAGCAAGCATGCAATATTCAGCAAGGTTACATTGCATGGACAACATGCAGGCAAGCGGCTGAAGCCCCCAGGTGGGTTAGGTTAGTAGTGAAACGTTTACGGTACCATAAAAATGCACAGTAATGTATGACATATTTATTCCAAATCACTCACCAGTTAAGGTGGAATTGCTTGAAATAATAAACGAGTCATGGATGTCATAAACCTTTGTTACGCGCGTGGTAAAAACGACCACTCGCTTTAAGCCCAACGCTGCGGTTTTACTGGTGCACCCATTAAATTCTAGGCTATAGTTGGATATATAAAATTTCTTGGCCAAACCTAATAGCTTACAAGGTAGATGCCCACTTCCCCGCCGAAATGGTGCACCACTGCCACTGGGTTTGCACGTACACGCAGTTCACGCAAACAAGCAACACACGCGTGTGTGTTGCCCTGCCCATGGCTTGAAAAAATTTAAATTTCCCGGGAGATAGATAGTCGCATTTCTAACAGATGCGCACACATATAATATGTGTAACCTTCCTCCCAAATGGCCAGTGGCGTAACAGGCGTGTGGGGGGGGCAGGTTTGCCCCACTGACGGACTTTGGCGGGAAAAAATTTGCAAAAAATTTCATGCTTAAATCAGCAGGTTTTTTAGCCCTCTGACGGAAAAAATGGCCCTTTTGACCCCCGAGAGGGAAAATTCCCAAGACTGGGAAATTGGCCCCCTAGAGTCAGAGCGGCAGGCCGCTTATGCACTGGAAATGGCAAAATTTCCGGGAAGGAGCTTCCCAATTCCCCAATTTTTAGAGCCAGGCCATGCGGCCAAGAAATTATTAACTCTAGACTAAAAATATAGCTCTGTTATTCGGGCTAGCAAGGGATGCTAATTTAAGCCTTCTAGTAAATTCAAAGGGACATGAGGAGATTCTCCAGAAAGAAGCGCCCCCAATTTTTTTTTGCAACCCCAATTTGTACCATATTTGAAATGCTTACCCATATTTAGATCACACTGAAGTGATTAAGCCGAATATGACGTCTTTATTTAATAAGACGATGAATTTAGTGTTTCTGTCGTGACACAACCAGAAAGTCACGCTGCTTTCTATGGGGGAACACGGTCGATAGCAGGCAAGTTTAAAACAAAGTTTGCGGTTTTTTTGCCCCTTATTTGTCCAATAAACCTTTGAAACGTTCTCGGGAGGTTCTACAATCGATCAAGTACAATTTATAAGAAATTTGTATCCTAAAACCAATTGTCACTTTAAGCCTAGGCTTAATGGAAAATTTTAAAGCTTTACAACCATCATCAACCATGCCAAAAATATGAATTTGGGAAAAACAACAAGGTGCAATGTTTTAAAACTTCACAAAAACCCTGGACCATCATAACCAGTTCAGTAACAATCTGAGCAGTTTTTTTTGACATACATGTATGTAAGTACTCATTTTGGGCCTAGGCATGTATGACCATGACTGAGCCTGATAATCATACTGAGTTGAGTTAGTAATTTCAGTTCCTGATTGATCTTGACGGATAGTCTAACTTTTAATATGGTGCTGTTATCATAGACTATCTATGATAACATGATTATGGCACCAAAGATTATGTCCAAATTTTAAAAGATGATGCCAAAAGTTACAATTATTGGAAACTCGTAGTAGTATTCACATAAATACTCACTATATGGAAATCGACCTTACCCTTGCATGAAATTAATATTTCAGTTTCAATACACTTGTTCGTCAATGATGATCGCATTCACAAAAGGACATCAACCAGCCTAGATGTTGATGATCTCTCGAGGTTGGCGAGGATAAGCTTTCATCACTCGCTCAGACTCACGACTACTTGCTATATGCATGGACTAGCATTGATCATACACAAGAAGTTCTGGAATCATGTCATACATGACAGAGTGAGCAGGCAATTGCGAGTCCCGAGTCTGATGAGAAAATCTGATCCTACTGGATCTGCATAGATAGTGCAGGTACAGCATGTACGTTCTATTTCAAATAATCGAGCAATTACCACCTAAACGAGAATAAAAGAAAACAAAAGAAACGATAAAATAAACTGAAACCAAATAAGAATTAAATAAAACTATAACTTCTTATAAGACACCTGTTATGTATGAAATGATTTTCCGCAACACGGCATGTTTCCGTTTCGCCTGGCGGGATCACCACCTCATCATGACTACGGCCGTCTACATACGCCTATTTGGCTCTTTTTTCCGCGATGGGAATTTGTGAAATGAGGGGTGAGGTGTCATCTGTGGTGATTTGAGCAACCCCAACACCTCGCATGATTTTGGCATGATTGACATTCAAAACTTGAAAAAATTAAGAAAGAAATCATCGATGGGCCGGCAATTTTTGCCATTGATTTGCGTTGGCCGGCTGTTTGGGTTTCACCGCGATAGCGATTTAAAGGTCCCGGATCTACACAGGTACCCGGATGTTCGCTTCCGGCGAGTACACCAACCAGACCCAGGTCCGTTAAGGTCACTGTATATTGTGCAGGGAGGGAGGGCATAGTGTACTTGTCGTGTGTGTGTTGCGGTCAGGTGCGGTTTCGGGAAGTCAGCGTGACTGCTTGATCGGTTCGCTGAAGAGATCTTGGTTCGCTGTGTGAGTCTTTGGTAAGTTTTAGCACGATGTATGCTTGTATGGGATTTAGTAGCGTACGTCATGTACGTGGTAGTGGTGGTATGCAGAGCTAAATTGTGATGGCAATGTGTAAAATCTGTCCAGCCTGGAATCTGTCTATGATTGAATCTATCATTGCCAAAATGTGTGAGTTTATGTTGCCAAACGCTTGGGCTGATTGACAGAAAAAATCAGAAACCCCTATTACCGACCCAAGGCGCCGACCATTTCTATGGGCGTAACAGATTTGGGTCAAAGGTCACATGGGCCAATTAAAGCGGCACCAATCTTTGAAAATCTATTAATTCCTTTTAGTGCCACAAAAAACATTGCTATGATCCCCAGACTTTGTCAAAAGAACTGACCCAAGGCCCATGGTGTGTTCACAGTTTGGGTCAAAGGTATGTGGGCTGATTAAAGACATGAGATTTCCAGAAAAGACGGCCCCAATTTCTCGAACCCCGGAGTTTTACATTTGGAGTGCTTAACAAGTATAAATTACACCTGAAGTGATAAGCCGAATCGCCGTCCTTTATGTATAAGATGATGATTTAGTAGCTTCTTCGTGCAGAAGAAAGTCAAAGCATGGTTTCTATGGGGAACGATTACGATAGCAGGGCCAAGTTGAAAAAAAAAGTTGTGGTTTTTTTGCACCTGTTTGTCCATAACCTAAAGAAACGTTCTCGGTACAGGTGGTCTACAACCGATACAGTGAAAGAAATTTGAAATTGTATCTAAAAAAAATCTCCTCCTGTCACTTTGTAATAGGTCCCAGGGGAAATGAGAGATAAACAATACTCCAATCTTATGGACATTCCATTCCCAATAAACAGGGCCAGAAAAAAGAATACACTACCAGTGACATCATTAGTGAAACTATTGAGTTTCAGGTAGTGACGTGAATAGGTCACACCTGTCAATGGAAGTTTCTATAATATTGAAAAATCAATGGACATATGCCTCTTAAAGGGGAGTGTTTCACGTCGTCTTTGGGACCCCCTGATTAACCCTTGGAAGTAGTATCGATTTTTTGATATAGGTGAAAGCCGTATTTTTCTATTGTCGTCCTGAAAAAGTTGAGCCCTCGATCATTCATTCCCAAAGATATAACAAAAAACCGCTCGTTTGAGTGGTTAACCCCCCCCCCCCCACTTATTTAGCCACAGTATTGAATAGGCGGCTTGCAACATGCATTATTGCGTCTACCATCAAACCGCAAGTTTTGCTTCCCACGGTACTTGATGGGTTGTATTGTGCAAGTGCCCGGCTCTCATATTAAAGTAGAGAAAACAATACACATAAACCGGAACAACACTTTACAGCCAAAGGTAAAATCGGATCAACCTGGCATGACCTGATGGCTAGCCTTTTCGAGCCTCAGCGGGAAGAGGGCACTCTTATCGGACAAAGACTTGACAAAGACACTTCGGCGTCCAATATTAAATCGAAACGTCCGTCAGAAGTTTTTTTTTTTTTTTTTTTTTAAGTTAGTAATTTATTCTAAATTATCACGAGATTATTAGATTTTTTTGAACAAAGGTTTAAGAGGTGATTTTGCAATGTCAAGGACCGAAGATTGTCATAGTGAATTTAGGCAAAAATTTATTTAAAGGTACTATCAGGAATTTGCTACCTAAATCAGAAATCAAAAAAAATATCAAAATCAGATTTGGTATCTCTGTAACAAGTATTGTGCCTAACATACTCCTCACAAGGTGATTACGACCAAAAAGCCGGCCTAATAAGGACAAAATCTGAGATTTTGTGCCTAATGTCGTACGAGACACTTACTACAACAGTACATTGATTGGAGATTCATATATTTGAATTACTGCTGTTTCTTCCTTCTATCAATTTTTCAGTTGTAAAAAAAGGTACTTTTGGGAATTCTATAGACTTTTTTATTTTTTTTTTTATTTATTTTTATCTTCCATCCACAGCAGACTTCAACATAACACAGTGCAAGTGTAACAATACAAATTAGCAATGAATACAGTCATGTACTACATTATAGAAAAATGAGTGCTGTTTTACAGCATAGCATTGTCAACCACCTCACTGTAGTGACACTGTGTATGCAGTAACATTTTGTAGGCATTCCTACATGTACATAGACAGGAGAGAACTTAGCTCATTTCGCCAACATTGACATGCCTCCTAAAGGATTCACCGCAAAACAACATAGTTCAGCCCAGGGATGGGAAAAATAAACACCCGAAAAAAAAAAGGACACAAAAAGCATTTCAATATATCTAATAAAATACAATGTGTCAACATTTGCTCATCCATAAAGTTTTCAGGTGACAACTCAAAAAATACCCATAAAAATAACACAAAAAATACATAGGGTCCTCGGACCGCTGTGTCGCCTGCCATCACGGTTTGTGAATGATAGGCCTAACATCACCTTGGACCTGGGTATGACCTTTGACCTCATAAACAAATGAGGGTTTCCATGTAACCTCCACAACCAAGTTCGGTTCCAACCGAACTTTCAAAACCATCAAATGAGGTCAATTTTACATTCAGCCTATTTACAACTTGACCTCACATGACCTTTGACCGTGGTATGTGACCCTTGACCTCATCAACAAATGAGGATCAATTGTGGCACCTAAGAATCAAGTTTGGTTCCATGAACTTCAAACTTTCAGATGAGGTCAATTTTCATTTACAGCCATTTTACCAACTTGACCCCATGACTTTGACCTATTATGTGACCTTTGACCTCATGTGACCTTTGACCTATCAACAAATGAGATGCACGTGCACCTGTGACCAAATTTGGCTTATTAATCCATTCACAAAGTATATGGAATTAGAGGAACATTTGAACAAATGGCGATGCCACGCTGCCCACCTGGACCCAAATTTAAATCCATTTAAGTATATGGACATAAGGCAAATTTAAGCCTTTTTGGTAACACAGACTCAACAGAAATCAAAAACTACAGGCACAAAGTGATCACCTATGTGTCTCCTGCCTTAAGGAAGGACACAAAAAAGCTAGGTAAGGTTGGAAATGAGCTTAGTTAAACCTTATTGTAAACATACTTTCTCACAACATGAAGGCAAGGGGGACGGACACACGATCCCTATCCTGCAAAAAGATAATGTGAGGTATAGAGCTTGAGAGTAAAATCATACTAAACGAGGCCTAGATAGCGACTGAAACTAGACAGCGTGGAATCCAGGAAAACTAGTTTGGGCCATCTTATTGAGGTGGAAAAGGACTGACAAAATATCAGGCTTAAAACAATTTGAAGCCACATGACCTGAGTAGGGGTCCCAGACGGTCAGACCAAATCGCATAATAACAGGTTAGAGAATGCCAAATACTACCAAAGAGAAATGAGCTGGGAAACCCGGCCGCAATACTAGCGTCATTCTAGGTTGTAGTGCTCCCACCTACTGGTCTTTATATGAGAACACTCGATTATAAGCATGATTAACTCTCAAACATAGTACCCCAAAATTGCCAGCGAACTTCAAAGTTATTTTTGCTTCATATTTGTTCATAAAGAATCTACAATATTGCTAAAACCTCCGAAATTGTATTAGCCTGATGTGAAGGAGGGGTTAACCTTATTTAACTCTACATTTATAAATTATTTGGGGGGGGGTGTAATTTAAGATCAAAATAAATTATTAGAATTTTAATTTTTTATAATCTTTTAAAATTGAGCCAGGGATCATTTCAATTTAATAAACGAGTTTGTAAAATATGTTAAACCATCTGAAAACCTTTCCAAAAATCCTTAAGACTTTATGCAAGCCAGATAATGAGAATAGTTTCCTCAGCTCACCACAAAACGTACAGAGAGGATGTCAATTACCAATCTTGGTCACAAACTTATTAGTGCAAATATACGATTCAAGATAGCGAAAACTGAAACAAACGAAGTTTGGTATCATCTGTGCTCTTCCAATTATAGAAGCAATTTTACACCAAATGTTGTATGAAATATTAACCATTAAGCTTGATTCCACTTTTGTATACATTTAGAAGCACAACAGTTGTGCCAATAATGCATTATAAAAATTCTAAACCTTTTGCACTTCACAGAAGTAATAGCATGAAGCTTAAATAGGGGATTTTTAGCACTTTACCTGGTTGGCATAAAAGATGGGAGAATGAGTATTAATAGCATTTTTAACCCCGTAAAGTGGAGGAAAAATTTTGTAATGATTGAACTCTTTTTAATTCGTTAAGTAACCCCATCCCAAGTACTATCATGTAAAAGGCATTTACTAAACTGATGCATGATGTACCATTCTTATATTAAAAAATACACTTATATCCACGTTAGTTTGTTCATGGTTCCAATACTGGCACTAATACGTCACTTTTGTCTTGGGTGTACACGCACCAACTAAAAAAAAACAAAAAAAAAAAAAAAACAAAAAAAAAACAAAAAATAAAAAAAAAAAAAAAAAAAAAAAAACCCCCCACTTTTTTTAAAAAAAAAAAACAAATATTCTTTCCGCCAAAGCACATCTTTCCAAAAACCATTAGCCACCTTACTATAATACTATTCCAGTATTCTTGAGCAAGAAAAATCGAAATTACATGTAGGAACAATAAGTTTAAATAGGTGAAGCATCTACTATTCATGGTCTTCAACAATCTTCTCACCCAAGGTATGTTGACCACAGTTTGTTTTTCTTCCATTTGAGTCGTCACCCTGTGCGTATTTTTTTTTGAAAAGGGCTAACTGAATCATGTTAACACCACATTTATCATAAGAGCCAAAGCCATTTGAGTTTCTGCTAATCCTGTCAATCTCCCCATCCCAGATAAAATTATAAAGCTTAGACTTAATATGAATATCATTTTTGTCTGGGTTGGCAGGGAGAGTATTAGGGGATTAAATTTCCGGCAAAAATAAGATTTCACAACCACAACCCTTCCAAGCACTGGAGAAACGTTTTGACCAATGGTGAATAAGCTTAGTGATCGCTGCATTGTTGACTCGTAATTAAACATTAACTATATTGTCAAGGTTAACAAACTTTCAAGTAACACCTAAATAATTAAAATTATTGAAGCCAATCCATGATAACTTATAGGTTTTACATAGAACTCGTTGGACCCTGTTTTGGCACAATCCAATAACAATTGTTTCTCAATATTCACTTTCCAACCCCAGAAATATTTGCCAAACTTATCAAATAACATCAAGGTTTCGGACAATGACTCCTCTTGGTGCCATCCAGAAAAATGGTCGGTGTCATGGCGTATTGTAATTTTTGTAATCAAGTAGTGTTCAAAAAAATACCTTTTAATTCTTGTTATTATTAATTACGCCAATATTAAATATTAATAAAACAAAAAAAGTATGGGGACAAACCGTCAACTTGACGACAACCAGATTTAATAGTGAAAAAAGGAGTCATATGACCATTGACTAAGACAGTTGATTCGGCAGAGGTAAAATATTTGGAACCATCTTTGAAATTATCCAAAATTTGAAGTAAATATAACACATGAAATTAAATTGTGCGAGACCGAATCAAAGCCTTCTCAAATCAACAAGTAAGAGGAGACCAGAAATATTATTTAAATCAGTATAATTCATGATGTCATACACTTGCCTTAGATTTTCCACTATAAATCTTCCAGACATGGCACACCCGTTTGGTCAGGTAATAACAATGGCAGCACCCTCTTAATCTTTGAGCAATACACGATGAAGCAATTTTATAACTCACATTCAAAAGAGAGATTGACGCACAATTTTTTAAAAGGTTGTTCTAGGCTTATTGCCTTTAGGAATAATAGTAGAACACATCTCTTTGTGTGCGAGAGAGACAACCAGTATCAAAATGTTCGTTTATTGAACGAAGTAAAAACCATGATAAATCCTTAAAAAAAATTAAAATAATTCAACAGTGAAACATCAAGCCCTGGGCTCTTATTATTGCGAATTTTTAAAACAACAAGAATTCTTTACCCAATTGGGCCTTCAAGTTGACCTTTTTGATGATATTCAAACATGAGAAAATTATCAGTACCAAGAATTGTTTAAATCAATACCATGTGCATCCTTACAACTATACAATTTCTCATAAAATGGAACATTCTGCATGAGATCATTATGTGCTACATTTCTCATGACACCATACCCAATCTACAACCAACGCTCGTATAGATTGACTAGAGAATTTATTGTTTTCAAGACTCAAAAATAAGCCGATGGTTTTTCCCCTGTCTGAAGCCAATTTACTTTGGATCGGATCATTGCACCCTCATTTTGGTATGACGCAACATTTGTAACTCTAAATTTTTGGCCTTTAAAACGTTAATCAAATTGGAATCAAGAATAGTATGGGACTACTCTAAATTCTCTATCTCATTTTGAAGTTCTAATTCCCTTTGGTGATCATTCTTCTTTTTATGGACGAGTACGAAATTGTTTTACCCCTTATTTCAAGTAAAAGTGTCTCAAAAAATAGTGATCCTAATCTGAATTCAAATCAGAAGGGTGAATTTGGTCAATATTTTCTAGATTATGAGGTGTTGCAATATAGGTGAATAATCACATTTTTAATAGTTATCTAACTTTGGATGACATAATCTAACTGGAGGACAATAATGACATTATAAATTTCCAGTAACTTCTACCTCTTCTAATATTCATTAAACGTAAAACTAATAGAAATTAAGGAATGATCAGTCCTATAACCAAGGCGAGATTTCAGGATTAATAACCAAATTGAGCAATTCATCTGAAATAGAAAAAAATCTACAAACGACTTGCTTCAAGATGGATGTGTTTGACGCATGTAACGCTTCTTATTTTCATTGTAACTTCTCCAAAGGGTCAACAAGATCCAATTCTCCATCAAATCTAATACCACCTTTCTTGCTTTTGGATATTATATGTTTATAATTGTGTGTATCTAAAAACTGGATTAATAACTAAATTCCAATCGCCGAATAAGAATAAGTTGTATTTTTAAATGTTGGAATAATTTTTTTTTTGAAGATCTAAGAAGAAATTGGGGGTCATTATTTGGACCATAACTGAACATAGGGTAAATCTTTTCTCTGAAAAACTTACATCAATTAGCTAAATAACATTACCTTTTTATCAATCTTAACATGCATGAATATGAGAATCATATCTGGCATTGAATAAAATCATGCACTCCGCTTGCCTGAGAATTCAGGCAACTTATACAACAATCACCATCCAGTCTCTCTCAATGACTTTTTACATGATTAATAACAGGGTGTCCTGCAAACATAAATCATACAATTTTTTTCCTTCAGAAACTTAAGAACATCAAATCTTTTCTTCACATCAGCTAAACCCCGACAGTTTCATTGAGATAATTTAACTACCGACATTGAAAATATTCATCGCAATGATAACAGGTATAAACCACCTGTCATGCTTGTGAGAATGTCAAGCTGTTTAAATTCACAGCGCTATTGTTAACCAGGTGTGAACAATACAGGTCAAAGTACGTGTATCATCATGCACGGTGCATATACTGTACATGTTTCTAACCATTTATACACTACAATGAAGTAATGAATAGCAATGATAATCGTCCACCATGTGTTAAACATTGGTATTCTGTGACAATTACTAGGCAATTAACAGGGCAATTTGTTGTGAGTTCTCTGTGGTGGAACTTATTATGGAATATAAAGCAAAACAAAACCTCCTTCAGGAGTAAGAAAAAAGTAAACCTGAAAACGGCGAACATACCCCGATGCCGCCAGAAATGGCGAAAGGTAACAATTTTGTAAAATTGACGCTGAATGCAAGAGTTCGAGCTCCTAGACCAACACTCACAATCATCGTTGCATGCGATGCCGAAAAAAAAAAGACAAGCACTCAGGTTGTACAAAATTACTATGCCTGAAGACAAACATAAAAAAAACAGACATGTACATCTGCATAGCACACAGTTAACAATGTACAAATCAGCTTCCTCACATGTGATTTTTAAACACGCAGATTAGTTGTTCACTTACCTTTCAGCGATCTATTTTCGCACATGCCAATGAGAGTACCATAAACTGATAAACAAGAGTAATCCCATAGTGATATTTAACGATACATATAGGTAAAACAACAAAATGATTAACTTTACATCACTAATTCCCCGAATTGCCGTTTGGAAAAAAAGTCCAATTGCCCAAATCGATCAGGTTGTGTCCTACCCCCCCCCCCCCCCCACACACACACATTAATCCAAGCCCCATATTGTTCACAGATTGGGGTCAAAGGTTAGGTGGGTTGATAAAGGGGCATCTTGGAAAATCTGATAAATTACCAAATGCACACTCAATTGCTATAATCGCTTAACTTGGTCAGAAGAACCATGCTGACCAAGGCCGATATGAAGTGTTCACAGTTTGGGTCAAGGTTCATGTAAGCAACTAGAGGGGCATCTTGTGAAAATTTATAAATTGCATCGTGCCACAAAGTAGAGGGTAACTACAAACCAATTGGGTAATTGATGCTGGGTCTAAGTCGGAAGGGGGGGGGGCAGGCCAGGACGGATCAGGAATGAAAAACGTCAAAATTACCGGGGGGGGGGGGGGCTCCTGAAAGCTGAAATGAAACTTGTCAAATGGGCGATTTCGCAGCTTTTGCCAGAATTACGGGAGGCGCGCACCCCATCGGCCCCCTCCCTAGATACGCGCCTGGGGGGGGGGGGCTTGATTTTGTTTACATCAGGGCGATTCCACTTGGGTAATGAATGACATTTGGACTCACATTTGCAACTTTCAGAGGTGTTTATCACACATATTTGAATCGGTTGAGCAGCAAATACACTAAGACTATGCAAGTTACCCATACCTTCCATTTGTACTTAAGTTTGTTTCAAATATTTTTTGTTTCGGAAACTTCACATTAATGAGGCTGGTAACAGAATGACGGTAAATATGGACATGGCTTTATACACCTCACATACGGTTTGCAGCCACTCTGTGAATTTTATTGAGGCAATATTGGCAATATATTTTAAATGTAAAACAATTGTCATCCTTAGATTCTTATCTTCTTATAATAAAACACATGAGTTTGAAAAAAAAAATTTTAGGTTATTAAATAAGAAACATAAGCAGACAAGAATTAGATAACGGAATGACGGTAACGGAATGACAGATGTCCTCCATAGAAAAATTGTACAAAATTTCTTGAATGGCTTAATTCAGCAGGCCAAATGCTCACCACAAAGATGGTGGTACAATTTTTAGGGCGCCGACGGCGCACCTATTAGCTTTGGCTTGGAAACTGTTTCCGTCTGTCCGGTAAGTAACAAGGGGATGCGGCCGTAGCGCTTGCCGTGCCTTCTTTTCTCCGTGTTTGCTGCACCTGAGTACCCCCAAAAAAACCGTTCAATTTTCTCGCTAGGTTCCTAAGGTTCAGACCCAATTACTGTACATTTCACAACAAAACATAGTAACGGACCTAGTGGATGCAAAACATCCATAGAACCCCGTCGTTTTCCGGAGATACGTAGTACTCTATATATCTTTTCGCAGTCTGTGACCAGACCTAGCACACTTTCCGGACCGCCGTAGTAAACTGTAAAAGCCAAATTGGGATTTCGACTTCAATCACGATAATTTTACATAGCGGATGTTCCACATATGGTGGAAAATATATGAGGAGTTGCTCTAGATTACCCGCTTACCTAAAATTAATTTCTTTTCGGCTATATTTAATCAAGAAGAAGTTCACCTTCTCTCTCTCCATTTTCGCCCTTGCGAAATTTAAGAATAGTTTTTCAAAACACTCTAATGTGGGAATCCGCCACGTAACACGCCATATTGGGTCCTCGTCAATTGGTGACCCTCGGCGGTATGTCGATCACCTTGTGATCAATTGAGCAAATTACAAAAACACGACAATATTGTGAGTTCCTATGTGGCCCTGCGGTCTAAGGCGCTAACACTTCATGTATGTTTTCTCCCTCCCCCTTTTTTCCTGGGTTCGAAATCTGTCAAGGTGGTTTGATTTTTTCAAATTGTTCTTGTTTGAGCTGTTTGTTACCGCAGGAAAGATGTGCCGTTGTTTTGCTTTTTTTCTTCCCCTCCCGTTTTTCCCCTTTTTGAAACAACTACACACTTAAATTGAATCACGAAGTTGGGAATGTAGGCCAAAATGAAAAATAATATTAATGAAACGACAAATTAAGAACGGAACAAAAGAAAATAATTCAAAAGAATTAACACTTGCACAATGAGTGAAAATAGAAAACGCTAAATGACAAATAAAAAAAGAAAGACGAACAAATAATAATTTAGAGGAAAGAAAGCAATATTAAATTAAAATTACTTAAAAATACATAAAAATTAATATAAGCAGAGATTAAAAAATAAAAACAAAAATCATTAATGCCAGTGAATTGGATTGTTAGTTTTCCGGTTGACTGTTCGTAAAAAGGAGGTCACTATTTGATTATTCATTTATTCATATTTTCAAAGATTTCCATAAATGTTTATACGTCATTGGTATAAGATGGTGTCTAAGCCTGAATCATATATCTAACACAGACTTTAATAAAACAGTTGGATACTTTTAAGTAATATTTCCTTTCCTCCAGAAAAATCAACATTTTTCAAGATGAATATTTAAGCTCGATCGAGATAGTATGATCGGACATTGGTAGGGATATTCATAAATTGTCTATTATTAACCCACTAAGTAACCCCGTCAGCCACAAAAAATATGTTACAATGATCAGAACGACATGTCTGATATTATCGAATAGCGGAAAGTTAGGATCTGTGATTTAAGATTGCAAAATATGACTTTTAACACAAACTAATGAAAGTTTTGACAAACATGAAAATTCGGTGGGGCGGGAACGGGAAACTAAATTCCATTCCATTGGCCTACTAACAAAAGTTAATAAAACAAAAATAAATGTAAAAAAATAATAACAACATGCAACTAAAATACGACAAAAATACAACGTTGAATAAAAATATAAAATAAGCAAGGAGTTTGTTCAGGAAAGATGTGGCGCGGTTTAGTACAAACTAATTAAAATAAACAACAAGCACAAAAGACAATAATGAAACTTGAGCATAAATACTAACAACGTTAGTAGTAATTAATTTTAAAAAGAATGAAGAATATCAAAATATACTAACAAGACTATCGAACAAAAATTATGAAACAATAAAAATAAGCATTTAAATTTAAATGAGCAAAATCTGACAAAACGGATTAAAACTAAAAATTAATCCAATTAATTGAACGAATAAAACCCGAATATTAAAAATGAAAACAAAAATGACGAAATACCTTAAAAAAGAAATACGAAGAAATGTTTTTTAAACAATTATAAAAAAAAATAGAAATGTGACAAAAAAGCGACCCAAAATAAAATAAGATTTACAACAAATAATAAAAAAAAAAAAAGAAAAAAATTGGAGAAAATGAGCAAAAACAAATATACATGCATTTTATAAAAAAATTACAATATATTGGTTTTTTTTTAAGTTATTTTTTTTTCATTTTTTATTTGGGAAAATGAAGAAACTAAATTGGATGGGTTGTGTTGGTGGAAGGGGTGATTGGCAACACCTTGTTAATCTGGAAACCTGGGCTTGTTCCGCACAAAACCAAACAACCCCAACCTTTGTGTACCCCCTGCCGCAAACCACAAAGCCGAGAACCGCAAAATTCTAGTTGTTTTGGGGCATCGGGTATGCCTGATTAGGCGTAAAATGAACAAGCTCCTTCTTTACCATTTATGCAAATAGGCCTCTAATTATGCAATTATTATAAAGAGTCCCTTGGTCTCAAACATTTTTTTTATATAAGGGCCCACTTGGATCTAATTCAAATAACACTTCAAATCTGGTGAAACGTAAACTAGGGCATTCTTTTTTTAATCGATTTTGTGGTCATAACTTCCCCGTATAGTCCGCAGAAAACGCAGAATATCGAAATTTATTGCAAATTAGGGCCATATTTATGCAAAATATTACTTGATGGCAACATTTAATTAATGATTGAAGTCTCACCTGTTCTGTTACTCTAATTAACCTTTCAAATTTGGTGAACTTGAATCACATGCCATGGATTTTTTTTAATGAAATTTTAATAGCGGTTTATAAAATCAAGGTGCAACATAGGAAGTACCTTCATGTGTTAATAAGGTAAAAAGCTTCATACCAGTCAAATCTTGTGAAGTCACGTTGTAAAATAAGCCTGAAATGTAACAATTGACTCATTTGACCAAATATCTATTCACTTAAACCAACTCCATTATGGTTTACAAGCACACCCTCATGTGTTTCTGAATTCAAGGGTCACTATCAAGGCAAGGTCATGTTAACCTATCTTGACCACAACAAAAGGCAACTCTCCAAATCCACCCCATCAGCTGTTTCTGCCAACCAGTGCCTCAATAAACAAATCCCCACTCCCTAAATGCTGAAATAAACCATTTACAATTTTATAAGTCCACTATCAAGGGCAAAGGTCATTAAACTATCCATTGACCACACAAAAGGCAACTCTCATAATCCACCCCATCAGCTTGTTTCTGCCCAAAGTGCCTCAATAAAAAATCCCACTCCCGTAATGCTGAAATAAACCGATTTCCAATTCTTATAGTGCAACAAAAGATTAATAAACACTAAGTATTTTCTTATTTGTTTCATTTTTGTGTACACACTTTAAACATTTCTTGTTACCTTGTATTTGGCTACAAAACTAAAGCTTCCTATTTCCCCTTATATTTCCCATTATCTATGCTAAATTTGGTATTGGCTCCTATACAAATTGTGCACTTTCACACCAACACTAAACTGTTCATACTAGATTCTTGGGATTTCCATATATACTTTATTTAATTATTCAAACCTTTTGTACTAAAAAAGTTGCAATAAACTTCGCGCGAATTCAATCTTATATTGTGTCACCGTTGTCTTTCTTACAAAAGTATTTTCCCAAACCACATAGAACAACCCAAACAAGACACTCCTTGGGCCCCCGGTTCCTTTTTAAGGAAATTTTTATTTAAGTTGATGCATTGTTTACATCAGGTCTTTAAAATATTTGAGAAACAAATGTTTTAATATTTTCATTATTTTAGCCATACCGACTGTTTGAAATAAGCAAATTAAGCTTAAGGTTGCTGAATTCTGCATGGCGTTTTTTTAATTAGTAAAAAAATTATTGGTCATATGGGATATTGTTAGTATTTTACTGTTTTTAAGTTGATTCTGAAGCCATCGGTGTGGTGGTCTGTAAGAAAATTTTTCACTAAATATGACTTATATTACTACCTCTTAAAAGTCGTTCTGATGAACTTCTTTTTTTAACCTAAGAGGTGCAACGAGAGATTTCAAGTCATCCATATATTCTGTGATATGTAAGTTAATTTCATATAGATTAAGATGCGCAATAGAGCCCTGCCTTTTATTTGGTTACAGAAATAACTTTAAATGAAAACAAAAGGTGATTTGTATATGCTTATAATTTTCAATTGAAAACATAGGCTGAATTGCGTAATTTGCTCCTATAACGACATTAAAATTTCAGAATTTTTGTACCAAAGAATGCGTTCTCAGCTGAATCCTTACAGATGGGGATATTTATGGATATAAAGCTTTCCATCCGTGCCAAAATCAGAAGGTTCACATTTTTTCGGGCCAACTGTTATTTGAAATCTCTTGTTTGCACCTTTCTGTATAACAAATAAATTTGGATCATCTCTCAAAAATTTTGGTTCCATAAGGCGACGAAAAGAAACCCCTGTTTTACGGCGAGCCGGAACCTTTCGATTAGGGTCGGTCGGTGGGAGGAATCATCTCCTTTTTTTCTTTTCTAGAGTCCAAAATTGGCCTAAAATAGCCCAAAATATGAAAAAGCAAGAGAAAAAACTAACAAAATTTTTTACAAACAAATTTTCTTTAAAAAAATGCCAAATTTATAACTTTGGGCTAAAAACAGGCTGATTTTACCCTGAATTTTGGAAAAACTAAAAAAAAAAAAATTCTGCAAACTGAAAACATCAGGTCTGTTCGGGCCCGTAAAACGGTTTTTTATTTTCGTCGCCTAATCTCTCCTTATACACCAAGTTTGTTGTTCTGGCATAAATTTAAAAATTTTTGGGTACAGGATGAACCTTTGCTTGGAATTGCCCATCACTGAGTGCCAACATACTGAATATCCTAGTGGATTTTTATGTGTTAGGAGTCAGATATATATGGTAATTTTTATGTCATAACTGTGTGACAACCATTACGTGTTAAAGGGTGCGATGTTCCGATCGTCTTTGGGACCCCCCCCTGATTAACCCGGGAGTAGTTAACGATTTTGATCATCAGATGAAAGGGACATATTTTTCTCATTTTCGTCATGAAATTTTAGCCCATCACCACATTCCATTTTCATATTGAAGATATAAACAAACCCGCTGTTTTAGTGGTTAACCATCATAGCACAGTATTGAAATAGGGCCTTGTTGCAACATGCATGAGTGCGTCTACCATCAAACCGCAGTTTGGTTTCCTGGTACTTTAATGGAGTGTATTGTGCAAGTGCTAGGCTCTCGTATCAAGTGGAAGAACACAATATCAATACATGACAAGACACCTTTAAAAAAAACCCATGGCGATTTCTAAAATTGGGATTTCTTTACCGCCCTCCCCTGGGCTGACTCAAAATTTCCAAGGAGGGCATCCACATTTTAAAAAAAGATGTTTTTGCATCTATACATTCCTTCCCGGGGGAGGGGGTACTCAGTGGAAAGGGTAGTTCACAGGGGGGGGTAGTGGCAGAAGATAAGGTGAGGAAAACAGGAGGTGGAGAGAGGCGGATGGGAGGAGTTGGATAAAAGGCAGGACAGGTGACGTGAGGGAAGGAGTATGGGGCCGAGCAGAAGAGGGAGTAAGAGGATGGTGGCGGGGTCGCCGGAAGATGCTTTTCTTCCGCATGGGTCACATTTTCACCCCTAACTATAACAGGTCCATTTTCCCACCATGCTACTATATTGATGGGTCATTTTTTTAAGGTTCCAGTGCTACTATATAAATGGGTCCATTGTTCAATTTTTGGTCGCAATTTATATGAAAAGGGTCAATTTTTGCTGATTTTTCGGTATAATCACCATGAAATGGTTGATTTTTCCGATTTTTGGAAAGTTACTCTGAAAATGGTGCGAAATTCAAAGCTTAACGAATAGAAATGGGTTGAAATTTCGGACCAACTATATAATGTGTGATATTTTTGTACAATTTGGTCACTTTAAACATGGGTCGATTTTTTTTACCGCGGACGCACACCTGTACCCGATTTTGGGTCGAGTACCCCCCCAGGACATTCTTGTCCCTCACTTTTAGTTCTAGTTGACTATTTTTAGGTCGTCCGATAGGAAAGACCTTATGGCAGCATGATTCGTGTTCGTTGTCGTGTGTCGTGAGCTTTTCTTGTGATCTGGAGATCTGTAAGTCCCACATAGCTGAAACTTGGTGGAGGGGTGCGGGGTTTCAGATTCCTCGACTGAACTTCATTTACAATCGTTATATGCATTCAAGTACCTAATTTGCATATTAATTAGCATTTTGCCTATTTTCATGATTTTCATTGACACTTTTTGTGAACACAATATCTGGAGATCGTTAATCACACACAGGGCTGAAACTTGGAGGGATGTGAGGTTACAGATTCTCAAACTGATTCGATATACAACACATTGTCCTGGGGTATGGGACATTGTCTGGGGGTGTGGACATGTCCAGGGGATAATGGGACATGTCCTGTCGGTATGGGACTTTTCCTGGGGATGGGACTTTGTCCTAGGGTTAATGGGACATTGTCTGGGGATATGGGACATTGTCCTGGATATGGATATTGTCTGGGGATATGGACATTGTCCTGGGATTAGTGGGCAATTGTCCTGGAGGTATGGGAACATTGTCCTGGAGTATGGAAAATTGTCCTGGAGGTATGGGACATTGTCCTGGAGTAATGGACATTGTTCTGGTATGGGACATTTGTCCCTGGGGAATGGTACATTGTCCTGGGGTAGGGACCTTTGCCCTGGGGACTGGGACAGTGTCCTTGGGATATGGTACATGACATTGTCCTGGGGTATGGACATTGTCTGGGTAGGGGACTTTGGCCGGGGGAAATGGGGAACTTGTCCTGGGATATGGGACTTGTCCTTGGAGTTTGGACATTGTCCTGGAGAATGGGAACATTGTCCTGGAGGTATGGGACATGTCCCTTGAGGTTTGGGACATTGTCCTGGAGGTATGGACATTGTTCTGGAGGTATGGGACATTGTCCTGGGGTAGGGACCTTGTCCTGGAGGTAGGGACATGTTCCTGGGTATGGGACATGAACTTGTTAACATGAATTATGTGGACATTTCCTGGGGTAATGGGACATTGTCGCTGGGGATATGGGACATTGTCCTGGAGATATGGGCATTGTTCTGGGGTATGGGACAATGTCCTAGGGTATGGGTTATTGTCCTGGAGTATGGACTTGCCCTATGGGAATGGTACTGTCCCTGGGAATGGGAATTGTCCTGGGTATGGACATTGTCCTGGCTATGGACATGGCCTGGTATTGGGACATTGTCCTGGGTATGGACATTGTCCTGGTATGGGCCATTTCCCTGGGTATGGGACTTGTCCAGGGTTTTGGCTTGTCCATTGGGTTTTGGGACATGTCCGGGGGTTGGGACTTGTCCTGGGGTATAAGACATTGTCCTGGGGTAAATGACCTTGTCCTGGGGATGGGACATTGTCCTGGGGTAGGGGACTTTGGCCTGGAGAATGGGACATTGTCTTTGGGATATGGGGCATTGTCCCTGGGGTTTTGGCATCGTCCCGGAGGTGTGGGACATTGACCTGGGGATATGGACATTGACCTGGGATATGGGACATTGTCCTGGAGGTATGGGCATTGTCCTGGCTGTCTGGGACAATTGTCCTGGAGGATGGGACATTGTCCTGGCGGTATGGGACATTGTCCTGGAGGTATTGGACATTGGTCCTGGAGAGGGACATTGTCCGGAGGTATGGACATTGTTCTGGAGGTATGGGACATTGTCCGGGTATGGACATTTCCTGGGGTAATGGGACAATGACTTTGTTAACATGAATTATTTGGGACATTGTCCTGGGTATGGGAATTGTCCTGGGGGATAGGACATTGTCTGGGGATATGGGACAATTGTCCTGGAGGATGGGACCATTGTCCTGGAGTATGGGACATTGTCTGGGTATGGGACAATTGTCTGGGTATGGGAAAAAAACTTGTCCTGAAGTATGGGACATTGTCTGGGATCTGGGACATGTTCTAGAGGTATGGGGAATTGTCCTGGAGGTATGGACATTGTCCTGAGGTATGGGAATTGTCCTGCGGATAGGACTTGTCCTGAGGTATGGTACATTGTCCTGGGTATGGGACCGTGTCCTGGGGTATGGGACCTTGTCCTGGGGTTGGGACATTGTCTTTGAGTATGTACTTTGTCTTGGGGATATGGGCATTGTCCTGGATGTATGGACATTGTCCTGGGGTATTGGACAATGACTTTTGGTTAACATAAATTATCTTTTACACTTGTTTTATATTGTTATTGCTGACTGAGAATACATTGTCAGATTGAGCATGTAACCAAAACTGAAATGGTGCATCTTCAAAATAATTAGAGAACCATCACATACCTCGGACACCTATTTGGTACCGCAGCCGTCCTATTTTTAATTAAGGGATAAGCAGTGATAATGTGGAGAGAATCACAAAATGTTGAAATGCAATTTTTTTAGCTTTTAAATCAAAGATACCGTGTTTGTTTCCTAATAACGCCCCTGGCTCTAATAAATGCCCCCGACGATTTTTGATAAAACATTCAAGAAAATGAGATAACTTACCTAATCACATGTAATTTAATGGCCGGGACTGTCGTAATCCCTATCATAATTGCTGTTGTGGCCCATTGTAATAGTTTATAGTATGGAACTTTGACCTCGTTAGGCGCGAAACATCGTCCCCCTAATGCTCGTTCCCTTGTTATTATTGGTAATCAGCGAAAATAGCGTGTGTAAGGTGATTTGTGTGGGATTTTTGACGTCCATTTGACTGTAAATAAACCCTCCACCTTTTGAAAAATGTACTTCGCCCCGGGGCGTTTATTAGGGGGAGGAACAATACGGTAACGATGTTCAATTCCATAACTACTTTACTGTCCAGAGCAAACAAACCCAGTAGTGAAAAAAATGGAAGTATTTGAGGAAATTGTCATAACCGTCTCCCACATATACTAACATACACAGCGGTGACATTAAAATCTACACTAAACAGGTGCTTGTAGGTTACTCCACTAGAGAATAAACAACGGTCAATATTAAGTTTGAAGTCACACACAGCCCTTTTCATGGCAACGGCATAACTTACGCCTTTTTTCCTTGAAAGGGCCACCTGCAAAACCAATGCATTTATGGGATACATTTTTTCTTTAAATGTTGAGCCTCAGTAATGCTAATATTTTTTTTAAAATATTATCCCATAATGCATTGTTTTTGCAGGACAACCCTTTCAGGCAAAGGGAATAACTTGAGTTATGCCCTTTTTCCTTGAAAGGGCTGCACTGTACAGGTCATGGTGCAAAATACTGCCATTTATGTATCTGAGGAATTAAAAAATTCTGTGGAACGGCCTTTTGATCTCAAGTGAATTGTGATACGCACGTACTATATAGAAAGTACTATACTGCCTCCTGCACGTCGAGATTGGTGCCACGAAATCATGCTCCCATGGACCATGACCAGTCTTATGATCTCATAAGTGCAGCCTATTCATATTTTTCTTACTTCAATCCACCACTCTGATGTTTTTATGATTCCAATCTCCAACTCAAAATACAAATAAATCATAAACTACATAATTTGGTTCTCTGGATTTGGATTCGAAACCCACGCCCTTTAATAGATTACAAGACAGAGCGCCCACAGACACACGCCACGCACTCCGAGGCTGGCAAGGAAAGTCCGTGCCTTTTGTAATACGTTCAATATAACACCTTAACGGAATAAAGCGCACACATAATAATGTATAGCTGCCCCTATGAGACGAGTTCGAAATTATGCTCTGGATCAATGCTTTCGGTACAAAATCTCCAAAAGTACTGCCTTGGTCTTTAATGCATGATTTCAAGCCAACCACTCTTTTTGCATGTTATGCTAGCACATCCGTGCAGTAACAAAAAATACCAAAATACAAATTTGATATTTTTGTGTCGCCTGAACGCGAATGGTTCATGGAGGCAATATTAGCCCCAAATCCTGTGTCCGTATGTCCGACCGTCCGTATGACTCGGTTAACCTTTTTTACATGCTTTGATTTACTTCAAACTTATAGGCACTATCAGTGATTTGCTAAATCAAAGAATCCTAACATACCCTGCAAATGATAGACCAGAAGCAACCTAATAATAGGGACAAAATCGAAATTTTTAGTCACTACTGTCCGTACGGACCCTTACTACAAACACGTAATTGAATGGAGAATCGATCTTGGAACACTGCTGGTTTTTCTCCTTTTTCTGTCCACTGTTACAGTTGGAAAAAGTACTTTGTGGAATTCTACCGGTAAGAATTTCAACTTTTAAAGGTCCAGGAAATGCAAATAGTAATGATGTGTGTTGTGCAATCACAGGAGGGGCAAGAAAGCATTCAATATTTGGGTTGGTGATACATCATTAGGACATGATTTTCAAAGAGTAATAGAAAATTCCAGGTGATTGGTTGGCAATCTAGTCATGGCACTGACTGTAAAATCAATAGTTTCACAATGAATGCCACTGGTTAGTTTATTCTTTTTTGTGGGCGCTGTTTTATTGGAATGGATGCCCCCCGTAAAGATTTGGACAGGTTTCAATCAATCTCATTTCCCTGGACCGTTAAGCTATTCCTACAAATTCAAATATTTTGACCCTTTCGGATAAATCACTGATATAGTGTCTTTAACAGGATGAGAGAGAGAGGTGCCTCAATATTATGTGTAGCTTTTTGGCTGCACTATTTGCTATTGGTGAATTTTAATTGCTTATTTGCATATTTTTTCAGACATTTCCTTCGGTTTACCTTTTTTGAAATGCTTGTCTTCTTTGGCTAAACGCTAAGAAACCCGATTTACTTCACACTCGGTAGGGTGATAGAGTGAGGTGGCCACATTATTATGTGTAGCCTTGTGTGGCTACATTTTCTGGCATATTCATGAATTTTATTAGCTTTATGGTTGCATTTTGCCAGTACATTTCTCTGTTAACCTTTTTTGAAATGCAATTCATGCTGGCTAAAACGCTAAGCCCGATTTACTTCATTGTCATTTTTCAGGAGTCCAAGTGTGGGAAAATATTTGGATCCAAAACATGATAATGATAAAAGGGAATTATTTACAGCCCAATATTAATTGGTCTCTCAGGCTATGAGTTTTAAAATAAGGGCTCCACTTTCGCTTGCCCATAATTTTGCAACTCATAGCTCGACCATTAATTTGGGCTTATCATCCAATTTAATATCAACTTGGTAGGGGTGAGATGAGGCTACAGTATTTTATGTCTAGCTTTTGGCTGCATTATTTGCATATCGTAATTTTGAATTAGCATATTTGCATTTTTTTCACACATTTTTGGTTAAACTTTCTGTGAAATGGGGCTCTACTGTACATGCTATGCCCGATTTAATTCAAACTTGGTAGGGTGATAGTGAGGTGTGTGTAGCTTTTGGTTTGGCTCTATTATTTGCATATTCATGAATTTAAAATTAGCTTATTTGCATATTTTGTCATAACAATTCAGAATCAACTTTTTTTTTAAATGCTCTGCTGGCTAACACTAATGCCCCGATTTACTTCATCCTTGGTAGGGTGATAGAGTGAGGGCCACAATTTAATTATTTTACTTGGCTGCATTATTTGCATATTCATGAGTTATAAGTACTTAGTTTGCATATTTTTCCAAACATTTCGGCTACCTTTTTATGAAATGGCTCACTGCTACTCTATGCCCGATTTACTTCACACTTGGAAGGGTGATGAGTGAGGTGTGTGTAGCTTTTTGCTGTTTTATTTGCATATTCATGAATTTTAATTAGCTTATTTGCATATTTGTCATACAATTCAGTTAAACTTTTTTTAAATGCTCTGCTGGTTAAACACTATGCCCGATTTACTTCAAACTTGGTCATTTTGTATAACACTTTCCAGTGCATTTGTTCTCTTTCTTATCATCATTGCCAAACTTCATCATAAAGCAAGTGATCGGGCAACCAGGCAACACTTGTGGTTCGAGAACCGCCTTGTTTTCGATGTTTTGGATCAGCAAATCGCTGCTTATCCCTTTAATAAACAAACAAGTTTTATTTTGAAATCTCTGAGCCAGCCAATATCCTGGGGTGTCTTAGTGGAAAAGGGGGTACGGGGATGTGTGGTCAAGAAGGGTATCATTTTCAGCCCTTCTGCTTTAGAGAAGGGTATTATTTTCAGCCCCTCTGGTATTATTGATCACCCCTGTTGTTGTTGTCTGTTGTTGATGTGAAAAAGGGTTAACATTTGCCTGTAATATCTGCATACTTCGATGGATTTAAACCAAACTTGAGTCATAGATGCAACATGGGATTCCTCATTTGCTGATGAGGTCAAAGGTCACATACCAAGGTCAAAGGTCATTTGAGGTCAAGTTGTAAAATGGCTGAAAATGTAAAATTGACCTCAATTGAAAGTTGAAGTTCAATAACCAAACTTGAGTCATAGGTGCAGCATTGGATCCCTCATTTGTTGATGCGGTCAAAGGTCACATGCCAAGGTTAAAGGTCATATGAGGCCTATCATTACAAACCGCGACGGCAGGCGACACATGCGGTCCGAGGACCGATGTATTTTTATTTGAAAATTTGGTATGAAAGGGTTACACTTCAAAGTCCAATGTATAAAATGCTGTTATAATGAAATAAGTCAACTTATATTTGAATGTATAAAATGCTGTTATAATGAAATAAGTCAACAACTTATTTGAATGGTATTGTTTAATTTGAACATTGAACTATAGATTATCATGTGTAATGCCAATCAATGCAGCTTTTTATCTCTTTCTCTCCATTACATACATTATAGTTTATAGACTGGTCTGGATTTCACAAACAATTATAAATGTTGTAGGCATTCTGTGTTAAACGTGGGCAAACAAGTTTTTAAGAGTAATTTGAGGGTGCTGAATTCAAAATATTATTTGCCACACCTAATGAGGTTTTGCAAATGAGCTAATAGACAAATTGCTGTATCGCTGAAACGGTACATCGATAGGCAAATTCCTTTGCTAACGTGAAGCCTAGTCTGCCATACTCTTTTTGTGTGCATCATCATTGGCGAGCTAGGATTTTCATCTTGTGGGGTTGGGGGGGCCAGTGTCGCATCTCAACGACAGAAATGGGTAGGTTCCAGGGGCCCGCCTTAGGGCCCCTTTGGGGTCCAGGGGCGAAGCCCGGTGGGGGTCGAGGGGGCAAAGCCCCCTGAAACTTTTGGTTTTTATATGCTTAAATGTCTCTTCTGGGGCTATTTTTTGTACATGTTGAAAATTTACTGGTCGCAGCTGTCATTGACTTTCAAACTATACTTTCCGCCAATCCTTCCTGCAAGGTGCCATGACCCCACCTGAATTTTTTCAAGTGAACCGACGGGCTCTCTCAACCGACGAAATCAATAATTGGGGGGCCGCGGCCCCCTTCCCCCCCTTTGTCTTACGCCACGTGCTCATAATAGGTCAAAGTGCATGTGAGCCAAATTAATGGGGCATTTTTGTGATGAGTTTATCTAATTAAAGTCTGACGCAGAGTTTCAAAATATATTTTTTTTGTATAGCAATTAAAATAGTCAACTAAACTGAAGATACTCACCTAAAAGCTCAATTTCAAAGTTAGAGCTGAATCAGACTTTCCGTTTTCAGGCAGTACACATGTACAGTACAACAGTGGCATAATATACCGTGTATAACAAAATTCCGATCCGGAATTTTTAAACAAGTTGCGATTTTCATATGAAGGACTTCGGATTTAAGCTTAGTTATTCACACAGGATTTGTTATATGGACAAGCTTATGTATATGCAAAACCCAATTTGTTTTGAACATGGAGGGCGCCCTCCCCGGGAAATCTCTGAGCAGGCCTTTAATATGCATAATTGCTTTGATATTCAAAATCTTTGGCTACATGGAGCAGGTTGGGTGTTGGGGAGGGGCCAGGTGGGGTGTTTGAGGAGGGGCCAGGTGGGTGTTGGGGAGGGGGAGCTGTGTGTGTGTTGGGAGGGGGGAAGCTGGTTGTGTGTTGGGAGGGGAACTGGTTGTGTGTAGTTGGGGAGGGGGACTGGTGTGTGTGTTGGGGAGGGGGGACAGGCAGGGGTGTTGGAGGGTACAGGTGGGGGGTTTTGGGAAGGGACAGTGGGTGTTGGGGACGGGTATTGTTGAGGAGGACATGGTTGGTGCTGGAGAGGGGGGTTCAGGTGTGGTGTTTGGGGGAGGGAGCTAGGTGGGGTGTTGGAGGGTCCAGGGTGGAGGTTGGGGAGGGGTGGGTGTTGGGGAGTGGGGATGAGCTGGGGGGAGAAAAAAAATTGGGTGCTGGGGAGGTGTACTTAGTGCTGGGGGAGGGGGGGAGGGGGTGCTGGTGCGGGGGTGGGTGGGTGGTGTGTTTGAGGCCAATATTGGGGGGAGGGGGCATTTGTTTTAGTTGTGTGGTTTTTTGTTCTGCTATCACAGTTCAACACCACTGAAAAAGGTAAAGAAGATGGGACATCTTGGGCAGGATTTGAACTAGGGTCCCCGGTGCCCCAGTCCCATGACGATGGATGGTGGCAAGCCACAATGGTGTCGCTGGCCCAGCATGATTTCGTGCTCATATTTGTGTTTGTACGATATGACATCATCGCATCTTTTTTTTTGGCTTAGTGCATTTTCTATGCTCAGCTCAGTGAATTTTAGTGGTTTTGGTTGTGGTTTTATGGTTCAGGATCCTTACAGACCCTGATCCATTATACATTGAGATTGATATGGAAAAATTTAAGTTTGTTAAATATGAAAACTTTTATCATTGGTCCCCGGCCACTTAGTTGACAAGGAGACCCTAGAAATGCCTGTGTCCGTGTGTACTTCCCACTCTATATCTGTAGGTCAAATGGGATTCAAGAGAACAATTGCACATTTGGAAAATCGGGCCCCTCAAATTTTTCAAAATCGCTATTTTTGCATGGTTTAAAGCTTTTCATACATAGCCTCAACCTGAATGATAAGACCAAATCAACATCACGTCCTTATGGGTAAACGAAACGATTTATAATTAAAGGTTCAATGTAGAGATTTCACATATTTGGGTCTCCTAAAAAAATCGAAAGTTACTGATTTTATGCCCTGAATTAAAGCTTTCCATAAAAAATATCCCCATCTGAAACGATTAACATGATAAATGTTTCTTTTGATACCAACAGTGTGAAATTTCTAATTTGTATAGGAGCAAATACGAAATTCAGCCTATGGTTTATATGAAATATAAGCAAATCAAAAACACCTTTTCTCTCTTAAGACAATTTCTGTAGCCAATACAATGTAGAAATAGTGACTTTCTTCTCTCCGTGTCTAATCTATACAATTGACTATATTGACAAAATTTGGGCACCTCAAAATCTCGTTGCACCTTTAATGTCGACGGCGACATGCAGAAGAAGGAAATGTTGTTACACACAAGAATGATGCCTTATGCATGTTCCCATGGAATGACACCCTTGTTTTAACCGGTCTGGGATCTTTGTGGTTTTAATATCAATGGAGTACGAGTTAGTCATGTAATTTACACATTTGTTGATACCATTATGGAAAACGTAATAAAGTTAGCCTACAATTAACATGGTATTAACGTCACTATATGTTTTTGAGAATGTTATTTTTATGTGTAAAAGGTATCTCTATTCCCAATGGCCCAGACTATCATTGAGAGCAATTGAAGACATTTCATCTTTGTGAAAATGTGCCCCAGTGCTGCTTTAATTTGCTATAACTCTTGTAAGTTGTGGCAGGATGATGAAACTTGGGGTGTGATCAGCATTCAGTACAAAAAAAAAATGAAGGTTTCAAGGTCATGCAGGGCCATTCAAGGTCACATAACTAAGTAGTGGTAGGGTTGATTGAATGGATAGCGTGGTCACATCATTGCCAGAAAACTTTGAAGGTAATGTCAAAGTCATGGTAGGTAATCCAAGAAGAAAGCCCATAATCCAAAGTTGTTGCCGTTATTACACCGGGTGGTGGTGGTAGAGTCGCCTAAAAAATGAGGGCACGTACCAAAATTTTCAGTCATTTCAAGGTCATCTGTAGTCATCCAAGGTCAAAGACCATTCCAATCACAGCAATGGTTGCATGGTCTGAACAAATTGTGAAGGTCATTCAAGGTCAAGTAGGGTCATCCAGGTCAAAATAATTACTAATGTGTAGGTCAAGTAATCAACATTGATACCATAAACTTTTAACTGTTACTTAGTTTCTCCAGGTAAATATACATTTGTACCATAATTTTCCAAGGGCGTATGGGTACCAAAGGTATTATGCAACTGCTATGGCAAGAGCCTCAGTGGATTGAGAATCACTTATTTCCATCACAAGTCCTCCAGTGGATCTTAAAATTATATTTCCCTCCAGTTATTACCACAATGGGTGGGGATAATCCATCACGGCCCCCACATACTCGTCTTGGTCGAAATAAGGCCCAAACAAAGACCAGGCCAGACTGTCCGGCAATAATCATCTTCGTGCTGGGAAACCTTCTTCAAAACAAGTTCTTCAAAATTAATACCAATATGGATCTTTGTGGTGCAAGAACGCCTCTGTAAAAGTAAGTTATTATAATTCTATGGAGGAACATTCAAGTGGTTGATAATTTCTTGGATCAATTTATTTCTATGTATTTTCAGACTTTCAGCAATATAAAAGGTCCATGGGCCCAAATCATAATAACCTTGTCCTGTGACCAAAAATATTTACTGAAAGGATCAAATTTT